>QLOR01001596.1:0-17633 GCA_003313825.1 Sarcodon aspratus
TTATGTCAGACAGGGGAAATGCATGTATCAAAGAACCTAATTACTCCTAAATTGACAATGACATAGCTACATAATGATACAACATCTTTCTTACTAAACAATATCTATACGCATGTGTATGAAGGGAAATAACGACACACAGCCACGCCTACCTATAAAATTTATTATTTATCAATAAGTAAGCTACTGTATGAAGCACTGGCTCCACCGCCTGCTTTCTGGTCTCTTATTTTTATTATGTGCGTGCTTCGCCTTTGAATTAGTTAGTAAATGAAACGCAGGCAATTTCGGAAGATAACGGCAGAGCGAAATGCGTTTAGGAGGGATCGTGCGCCGAGGTTCTTGCGGAGGGTCTTGCCGATGGTAGCGCGAAGAAGTGGATCGATGATAAATGCTACGGGTGTTCTCTTGAAGAGGATGTCTTGAGAGAGGATGCTGGGGAGTCTGAATTAAATTTGTTGCAGAAGACACTACTGGGAGAATGGGAGAGATTGCTCCTGGTCTAGGAGATGAAACTAAATCGGACGAAGGAAGAAAGAGCAATCCTGCGCGGGAAGCAGGAGTAAACACTGTGGGTTGCTTAAATGAAGTGGAAGCCATTTTGGCCAAATCCGGAGCGGACTGCGTTGTACTTATTCCAGAAGTCGCAGAGACTCTATAGACGACAACAAAAATTAGTCAGACGACATCAATGATAATAAAGACATACTCCGACAGTGCAGCATGAGCAACGGTGGCCTTCTTGAAACAATCAAGGACAACAGATACATTAGGACGCTTGCCGGGATCCTGTTGCCAACATTTTTTGATCATCTCCCACACTTTGTCAGAAAGGCCAAGTCTGCGGGCTGCTTCTGGCCTGGGTGGTCTTGCGCCATTCACGGTCTTGAGAATCACAGTATTGTGAGACAACTCTGGAAATGGTACTTGACCGGTAAAAATCTTTCTGAAGTGTGAACGTCGTTATGTTGGCAGAATGTATCATAATCACCTCGATAGCGACCATAGCCAATGAATAGATATCGCTCTCTTTGCTTGGTCGAGCAGTCTGTGCTACATCGGTATTTAGAAGTTCAGGGGCTATCCATCGAGCAGTTCCACGTTCAGCATTTACCGCCGAAGCATTGAATGAAAGCTCATCGGTGGTGATGGAATTTAATCCGAAATCTGCTAGACGAGCATGTCCTAAGTCGTCTATAAGAATATTTTGCTACTACGAGCCTCCGTAAATGTTACTAATATGCAACAAATTGATGACGTACCCCTTTCAAGTCTCCGTGTACGACTCGGAACGAGTGCATATATCCAAGTCCTTCCGCAACGTCTGACAACTTGTGAAAAAAATCAGTGACGACAGCGGCTGCGGGTGCAAAGGACCACCTACCAGGGCGAGGCGACTTTTGTTGGGATATGTACTCAGATACTCCATAACATGCCCATGCCCCATCCGGTCCGCCACCATACACACTCGAGAATATATGGTCGAGACGCCCAACAGCGGCAGAATGTTTGGATGAGAAAGCCTTTTCCACACTACGACTTCTTTACAGAGCGCCTACAGGCGTTCTCAGTTGTATAGGACCCTTGTGTAGTAGCTTCTCCCTTACCTTCCATATCCTCGTTAACTCTTCTTTACTAGACATCTTCAGACATTTTAGTGCAACTTTTCGCTGACCAAAAGTTCCAGCCCAGACATCGGAGAACCCTCCGGAAGCGATAGGATGTTCGCCTTCCCTGATAAGCAGACACTCTGGAATGTTGTACGAAGACGGAAGTTGTCCTCGCTGGCTGCATATTGCTCTCAAAGCACGAAGACATTTGTAGAAGAGTTCAGGGTCTGTATAGATAGAATCGAGTGCCTAGAATACGGTTTATGGGGATGAAGACGATCAGTAACACAACAGAACCACTCACCTTGTCAAGAAAGTTGATAAATATTTTGGCTTCGTCGTCTCGTAACCCGGTAGCGAAGTCGCCGTAATTATCTGAATAAAGCGTATTTCGAAGGGCTTCGGCGAATTCATTCACCTTCGAGGGATCGAGCCGTGCGAGGTTTCATAAGAGGAAGGGAGTTGCAGGCGTAGGCCGCATATTTTTCTCAAAGCACGTAGACATTTGCGTAAAAGTTCTGGATCCCCATTAATACAGTCGAGTGCCTGGAATATAGTTGAGACGGTTCAGGAGGATCTGTAGCACGTATTTCCTCACCTGATCAAGAAAGTTAATAAAGGTTTTTGCTTCGTCCTCTTGCAAGGAGGTAATAATCATCTGAATACAATGTATTTCTGAGGATCTTCGTAAATCCATTGTCATTTGGATCAAGATTCGCGAGGTATGAGATACTGATCGAAGGTAACCTGAGCGAATCCACGGGTGATGTATGAACAACTGGGCATACCGAGATGCAAAAAGAAGATCAGGATTCTTGAAAAAGCGAAGCACCTCGAATATCTTAGGACGCTGAGCAGGATCCTGCTCCCAACATCTTTCGACCATCCCCCACACTCTGTCAGAAAGTCCCAAATACCAGGCTTCTTCTGGCCTGGGCGGCCTTTCACCGCGCAGGCTCCGGATTACCGCCGCAAGGTTGCTAAGGTTTCGAAACGGTACTAAGCCTGTAAAAACCTACGAAGAGTATGAACATTGCTATCTATAAAAGGACCGATACAATTACTTCAATAACGACCATAGCAAATGCGTAAATATCGCTTTCTTGAGTTGGTCGAACATTATCGCCGTCATCGACACTCAGAATCTCAGGAGCCATCCACCGTGTTATACCAAACTGACTATTGACCGTCGAGGCATTGAAGGAGTTGTCATCGGTCGTGATGGAATTCAGCCCAAAGCCAGCAAGACGGACACGCCCCGAGTTATCTATGAGAATATTGAACTGTCCTGGATCTCCACAAGCCTTACTCAAACGGAATAAATGGATGACGCACCCCTTTCAAATTTCCATGTACAACTCTACGTGAGTGTAGATATCCAAGCCCCTCCGCGACCTCTGATAACTTGATTGACCAAGACCCAACGCAAGTCACCGATAGCAAATATGAGATGCGAAGGTGAATTTACTCACTAGGCGGAGGCGATTTTCATTTGGATGAGCCCTCACATAGTCGTTGATGGTTCCGTGTTCCATCCATTCTGAGACCATGCATGGTATCCCACCCATGGTTGAAACACCCAGCAGTGGCAAAATGTTAGGATGAGAAAGCCGTCGCAACACTACAACCTCCTTGCAAAACGACTATCGTTGTTTTCAGCTGGACAATTCCCATGGGGAATGTGTAGCTTCAACACCTGCCTTCGATACTTTTAATTCATTTGTACGAAACATCTTTAAGCACTTCAGGGCGACTTTACGTTGACCGAGAATTCCAATCCAGACGTCGGAAAATCCTCCTGAAGCGACGGGATGTTCCCCTTCCCTGACAAGTTTGTCTTCGGGGATCTTGAATGAAGAGGGAAGTTGTCTCGTCAGGCCACATAGTTTCCTCAAAGCACGTAGACATTTGTGAAAGAAGTCGGTTTCCTCAGGGATAGTATCCAAGGACTGGAATTTTGATGAAGTTCTTTCTAAAGCTCAGCGAGAGGGCAGTACTATGACTCACTTTATCAAGAAACTCAACAAATTCTTGGGTTTCGTCATCTTTTAAGCTCTCGATAAGCTTAGGATAGTCCTCTGAATAAAGCGTCTCTCGAAGGGATGCAGTGAACTCGTCCGACTTTGGGTCGAGCTTTGTGAGTTGTAATAGCCTGAGGTTGATCGCCAGTGTAGTAGCGGGTGTCGAAAGTTCTGAATCTCTTGGTGACATTTCAGGCCAGGAGAAGGTACAACTGACCTAGGGCTCATTACGCTCTTTTTTGTAAGGTAACAGGAATACAATGAGGCCAGGGCGTGTACGCCTCGTGTGCGACTGTATTTGAGTTTGTATTGGGTAATGTAAGTCTGAGAAGGGCGAGGTACAAGCCCGACTCATGAGTAGAGACTTCGTACTAGTAGAGAAGGCCGCGCGTCCCGTGACACACGCGCCTTCGTCTTCCTACCACTTCGACGAGAAATCAGCCTGCGGCGGAGCAGGCTAAATCCCCACTTTCTTTCTTTTCCCTGCTGCATGCCCGACCCAACAGACCACGCCACGGGACTCGGATAGACCCCGCAACGATCCTACTCCTCACAGGCTGGCATTCTAAGATAAACACGTCTTTGAACCCACCCGAGTATCCCACCCTTCCCGATCGCTACTCATCTCGGATCTCCAGAGTTATCTTTGAGTCGGTCGACCGGATCCCCGGTCTTCGCCCATATACAAGATCCATTTTATACATCCCATACTTAGCCACAACATTTGTATCTACTACTCAGTCCCGCGCTTTCATTCAAACCAATATATTTCCCTATACCGCGTGACCCGTATCTCGTACGAAGACTGGGTTACCAGAAGTACGTGTTGGCACTCATCCTCATGCACATGAACGATCCGAGTCGCAACACCATTGAGTAGTAGTGACTATTGCAGACAACGTCAGAAAAAAGGGTGGTTCACTTGTCGGCACATGTCAGTGCTGATCATTGCCACAGTTGACAGAATTTTCCACGCGGATTGCCTGCCTTACTCAGAAGGGAACAAGCGCGCGACGCGCTGGTAAGTGCTGATAAGGCAGTCGGGTCGCTTATAATTCCTCCAATCGTTCTGTCAGCACTTATCAATAGAAAAGGGGAATTATACGTACTGATAGTTGAAGACCTGGAAAACAGAGCAAAAGCAAAAAGATCTTGGTAATTCCAATTGTTTCTTTATCCTCTCATTTCTTCTTGAAACTGAATCTTGACTTCTTTCAGGTTCGAACTCGCAGCTCTTATGCAGCACAATCAAATACTTGAAGTATATCTAAGGCGCTTAGCCACTTAGCCACTTAGCTGTTAAATATTTTTCAAATTTACTCAGATATATTGTCATAAGAATCGCGCAGTATAACGCAAATAGCCTGGAGTCGAATTCCGCTAATTCCTCACATATCCGGGCATTTTCTTGTGCGACGTTGGTGACCCTGAAGACTGCGGCAGCCCGGGTGGGTATCAGCAGCTGTCAGTGGGAGGATATTAGATATCAGCAATTGTCAGTGCAAGGATGTAAGATGTCAGCGAGTGTCGGTGCAGATAACTCGAGCGTAGTTGAATATAACCGATGATTGGAACCCACGAAGTAATTACAGACGTTGACAAGCCGGGATCATCCGCTGATAACCCCTGATATATGCATACATTTCCGGTCACGCTGCTTACATGTGCTGGCTTTTCAGCTCATTGACCCAAGCGCTTATATCCGAATTCATATTTTTCTGACGTTCGAGGAGATGGCGAGTACGAACATCTTGGGATGAATAACTAGTTGCGACTCAATAACTTGACGACATCTTGTATCTCTCCTACCCAATTCCTGGTATCGATCCGCCCACAAGCTGAATGATTGGGGCCGACGGAGGAGGGAGATGTACATGCCACAGCAGAGGTATTCACAATTGAACTTCAAGACCAGACTTTGCGGGAGCTCGGAGTCATCGTCATTTCTGATGTTCCTTCATTATTAGTACATAGTAAGTACTTTATACTATGCCAGGGTTTGCTGTTTACTGGATCAATCCCATCCTACTTATACTCATCGCATTTTAAACTCTCCAAACTCAGATCTTCCGTCTTCCCCGGTTTTGCGCTTGAACTGATTCTGCTGCGCCTCAACTTTCCGACGACACAAACCAACCACTCCAGCTTACAGCCTCGGGCAAACGGACAACTTCGCTGATTAGCTTCTTTCACGCACCCTAAGTCTTCTTCATGTCGATCCAGCGTAGAGAAGCAATCGATAGTGCAAGTCCGTCTAAAAAACTTGTCGTACCTTGGGCTAGCTACGGGATAGCCGACCCTCACACGCCCACGGCATGTTCACTGCCCTCCCTCACAAATCAATCCTTTCTCCCCTTCCATCTGGGTCCACACTGCAAAGCCTATCGCATTTTGTCTGAGTTTCCTTATGCTACCTGCTGCCTGCTTCCCTTTTCCCCACCCAAGATCTTATAGGAGGAACTGGATTTTGAACTCCATGACGAAACCATGTCCGAATTTTCCGACTGAAGGGATGGATGTCTGGAGGCAGGCTTGTTACAACGGCTGCCCTGGCTTGCTGCATTGGTTTCCTGAAGTTCTCCTACGATAAGTTCAGATACGTTCGGTTTTGTTTTGTTTGTTTTTATTTTGTGAACGGCTAGCCATACAAAACTTGAAATATACTTTACAATTTCCTCCAATGTAGCTCGTATCCAATGGTGGGCCTCCTTTACCCTCTCGGAGACTCCGCTAGAAACCATAACACATGTATAATTGCGAAAGCGAACCTGCTCCGAGCCGGTGATCTCAAAGTCAATCCGCACCGCGTTCGTAGTAGCGAACAGGCCTTTGTGCTTGAGAAAGTTTTCTTGTCAACAAAGATCTGATCAAAAATGACGTCTTCAATCATGCAAGTAAGCTCAAAAAGATAAATTACCTGAGGTTAGGGCAGATACGACAGCGCCATGATGAGAGACGTAGACCTGCCCGGTTCCTCGAGTAGAAAAGTATGAACCTTCCACATATTTGATGCCTGGGGAATTGTTCCTTTGCTGATTTTAATGCCGCGCGCGAATCGCGATATCAACGGGAGTATGATTAGACACTAATAATTGTTGAGCGCCAAGACATGGTAGACGTGCATGTGTATCGATAATCATGAGCGGCCAAGGCGGACAATATTGGTGTTGTCTTGTCACAGAAGCTCACAACAAATATCTTGAAAATATAATGAGCATAGATAGTGCGTTCAGATTAAATCGAGGAGGTACACTACGCACCGTGGATGGCATAGTATATCAAACCTGTCAATGTGTGTAACAATTGCTCCAAGCTATTGATGGCTCCCTTGTTGTCGGAACCATTGCAGTATCATCAAGACATGGAACTAGAAGAGACTAATAAAGCCATCATCCTGAGACAATCGTGCCGACGGATGAGTCGATAAACTACAGTGAAGTTGGAACAGGAATTTCGAACGTGAACTTGGAAAGACATGTTTGTTGAAAGTGTTCTATTGAAATGCCTTGATCGTTTGACCGTATCCATGAATACGACGAGGAAAGCGATAATTGGGATAGAATGCGTGGATGTGTAAATAGTATAAAGCTCGAGGAGCTCTGACAGGGATTTGTCGCAGGGTGTAGTATGATGTGCGTGGTGGGAAATTGATGATACTACCTGCATCTCCATCCGTTAAGCTGGAGCCTTGGTGGAGTTGCGTTGCAGGCTCCTTCCCACTCTCGATGAGCGGTTCTTAATCCTATAGCTAGGGGGAAGGTAGTAGAAATCGTGATCGATCTCATATTTTGATGCCATCACCAAAAACTCCGAATGAACCTTAAAGATGTGAACCGCTCATGAGCAGCTGGCATCAAACATTTGTAAACAAAGCAGCCACAGCGTCGGACATCGAAACCAAGTGAGAAGAACCTGACAAACCCTAAAATGAGTCCTCGATCAAATTAATTCCTTGGCTCATGATGAGTGAATCTAAACGATCCAGCACAGTATATTCTGTTTTCCAAGCAAATTCAGAGCAGTTACAAGAATTTGGATTCCATTACAACCTGCCTCTAGGCTCTAGCATTAACATCATTATCCCTGTTGAGGATAGCTTTGGCAAATTTCAGCCGAAAGCGACAACTTACAAGGTCAAAAACCTATTATCTCCGAGTCTGTGTGAGTTCACAGAGTTCACAAACTCGGCTGGGTCGGGGTAGCGGCATATTATGCTGTGGCAGGTTGACGAGAACTTGAAAGATGAAGCCCAGGGAAAGGATGGATATGGAATATGAGGCTTGTTTACTAGATATATAATTTACACACTCTGTTCAATATAATGAATATTTCTCAGTTTTTTCATGATCCGGAGGCTTGCCGGAGCTGTGGCTGATTTGTTTACAAATGTTTAATGCCAGCCGCTCATGAGCGGTTCACAATATTAAGGTTCAAACGGATTATCCTCGGAGTAATACCATATCAGGTAATTATTCTATGTAAGCATAAGATCTATCCAAGATCTTGGGTAAAATACCTCTCCCCCCTCCCTAGGATTAAGAACCGCTCATCAAGAGGGTGGGAAGGAGCCTGATGTCGTTGATACTTTTTTCTTGCACGAGATTCAAGTTGAAGCTGATATCGACAAGGAACACGATTCTCGAGAAATATGACGGCGCTATGAACACCGTCTGACCGACGACGTGGTAGCTTGAGATCTGAAGCTATTAATATACCAAGTCCCCAGCGGATTCGTATGGGCGATGAACTACGACAGGCACGTCAACTCGGATATCCACAAGGATTTACAAGCCTGGGAGATATGACCAGCGAGCTTATCACTCCTGATGGAACGGCCACTGTTGAAAGCAAAGCTGCCCACGGTAGGAATTCTTTCAACCTACCCTCTCATTTTCAAGTGATCTCACTATATATTTCTTTCGGCATACTTCAGGAACTAAGACTCGGCATTACAGCTAGTGGAAAATGGGCAAGGACTCAAGAGACAAGCACAACCCCCATCACGTCCATATTGGCATGAACTCAGCGTCTTGTCCATCGAGTGAAGCTAGGTTCCAACGATGCACTGATGGCCCTTAGTGAGTATCTGGAACCTGCTTGCAAAGAGGTTATCAACAAGGGCGGATCATGATCACTGTAGGAAACTTCAAACCATCGCATCCATGATATAGTAACCACAAATCGTTACTCGTTCAATCTGTCTTCATAACATGGAACTATGCCAAACATACATATTCATCATGTCTCCGACTTCCTTGGATTTATCCACCCATTTGACTACTACGGACCACAGTCTTTACAGTTGCCTCGTTTACTATCTTGATGTTGGAAGCTGTCGAAACCTGCATCACGATACCCTCTAGTTCCCACAGGTCTTCATTTATCAGAAACATTCGTGATTTACCTTTACAGTTACCAGTGGATAATATATGCAAAGTGGTCACCTCAATTCGGTACGTCTTTTCCTACAAGGTTATTGCGCATTCTCCGGACATAGACGTGCTGTTGCTCGAGTAGCAAAGTGGGATTCTTGCACATATTAGAAGTCTAGGGAATCGGGTTTCGTGGATGCTGGCAGTACAATGCACCATATTGGCGACAAGATTGGATACTGTTAATTTACAAGTGGCAGGACATGGTAGACGCGCATCGGAACATACGAATCAATAATCATGAACGCATTGGTTGCAGTTTTTTTTCCCGGAACCTCTTGCTCGTTGAGTGTATGTCCTCCAATTAATCTGGTCGCACTGCCTTTGTTAAAATAAATTAGTACAGGCAGTGCGACCAGATTAATTGGAGGACATACACTCAACGCTCCATGTATAACATATATCAATCCTACCGTACTGTCAAAATGTACAACAATGGCTCCAAGCCATTGATAGATTCGTTGACGTGGAGACGATCGCAGTATCATCAAAATATGGTACTAGAAGGGAACAAGCCATCATTCTGAGACAATGGCATCGATTGATGAGTCGACAAACTACTGTGGTACGAGAGTTTCCAACACAAACTTGGCAAGGCAGGTTTGCGGAAGGTGGTCTATTGAAACACCTCGATCGTGTGATTGCGTCCATGAGCACGATAGGGAAAGCGAGGATTGCAATAAAATGCGTAGATGTGTAGACGTTGTGGACCTTGAGGAGATCCAACAGTGATTTGTTGCGGGGTGCAGTCTGATTTTTGTAGCGGGGAATCGATGGGTTGAGAAGTACGGTATCAAAGAAAATGGTGTTGATCAACGTACCTTCTTCTACTAGACTGATGACTGAACTGCTCTACTCGTTCGTAAGACTTCAGTTTCAACAATGACGGCTATAAAGAGAATGGCTGTAGCTGCCATGAGTGAAAAGCGTCGGAGTGTTGAAATCTGCAACAAAGCATATGTCAGTGTAAAGGGGCAGGAATTGAAATCAAAATCATGTTCATACCAGAGGTTGATGTGGGGCGCACCGATCAAAGATGCGGATGTCGGGCCGATCCTTGGCGGAGACATCCGGAACACGTGCTAAGTTCAACTGAGGCTGCCAGCCTGGTAGTGACGAGTGCAGAGATCCAGCTTCAACTCCGCCATGGATCTCGCCTTGCAGCTGTCACAGCAGAGAAACCTTCAAGTTCGTGCCAGTGATCTCATACACGCTATGGCTCAACCCCTCATACTATTGCATTCCTGTGTCTGGCGTCCAACCAATGACAAAGTCACCGTTGTGGCGCAAACACCTAATCATCGCTGCTGGTTCTCTTTGTGCTGCTCAAAGCTTCCCCCTTCCACACAATCAGGCCGGTATTTTTATAATATCTTTTCTCTGTGATGCTGATAGAACATCGTAGGCACGATCCAGTACTAGGAAGGACCAGCGAGTTTATCACTCCCGAATCCCGATGGAATTACCATAGAAGGTGAAGCTGCCCACAGTAAGAACGCTTTCAACCCACCCTCTCATGTTTGTTCTCACAATATATTTGTTTCAGCATACTTCAGGGACCAAGACTCGACATTACTGCCACTAGCAAGGGCAGACTCAGGAGACCAGCACAAACTCCATTGCGTCCATATTCAGGATCTTGTCGATCTAGCGAAGCTGGATTCCAAGGATGCATTGACAGCCTTTAGCGGGTATCTGGAACATGATTGCATCCAAATTGTCAGTGGGGGCGAGATCATGACCAAGGATTTCGCATTGACCATCCATCGGAAAGATATGAAGAGGGAATATTGGGTTGTCACGAACAAGTATATGGATACTGTCAATGAGAGGCTAAAGGCCAGTCTGGCTGCTATGGAGTCTACGAGGAGCGTCTTGTAGACTTGCTGGCAGAGCTTGTAGCGTTTTCTCTAGCAACAATTTAACAGTGTTCTAGTGTGTGCCCAAGAATTCAAAACGTATCATGTGTGTATTGTGCGATCAGAGACAGATGCATTCGGATATCAGGCCTCCTATTAGCAATATTTCGAAGTGCATCCATTTGCAAAGCAGCGTTCTTCCACCCAGTGGGCAGGTGCATCTTGCTTCGCTGAGTTATCAACTAGATGACCTGTCCATTCACCGCTCTCATCATCATCCTGTGTATTCTTTCTAATCTCCTTCTTGAGCTGTTTTACAGTGGTATACAAATTCGATCATAACTCAATACCAAACTTGTCTTCTTGAAGTCATCAAGCTGTCCAAGAAAGAAGAGTAAGAAACCCAAACCTCGTGTCCACAATAGATGGCAAACCACAAACTGTTATTTCTTCCATCTCGACGACCCGGAACGACGGTGAACAAATATATTCATTATGTCCTCTACCTTGAATTTCTCCACTTGTTTTTTACTCCCACAGTCTTTGGAATCACTCTGTTTCATATCTTGAAGTCTGAAGTTTTCAAGACATCCATGCCGTCTCATTCCAAAAGGTCTTCATTTGGTTGGAAACACTCGGGATTTTACTTTGGAGCTGCAAGTGGATACTCTACTTGCATAGTGGTCACGTCAATTCTGTACATCTGTTCCTACGAGGGTATCACACGTCCTTAACCAATCTCGGCTTCGGCGGGGCCTTCCAAGTTCATCTCAATTTAGAAAAGACACCCTTTTTGAGATACAAAATGAGTAGTGATCACGACTTGTGGTATGAATGATACTTTTGCCTAAAGGCTCCATCGTCTGTTTCCCACAGATGTGAAACCAATATTCAGTTCGCCACGACAGGTTTGCATCCCCAAACTGTCTTTCGTCCGCCCATTTTTCACTTGCCAGACTGCACCTCGTTCACAGACGACACAAGGAACTACACCTGCAGGATGATGTGTGTGCATGCTCGGAAGCCTCAGGTCCTACCAATGGTAATCGTGCCCTTTGCTCATCCAAGAATGCACGGACGTATACGACCTTTCATTCAAGGCTCTTCGATTACAGGGAATTACAGCTGTTTCCAAAAAGGGATGCGCGACACGTGGAAACAAAAAAACGCGTGTTTTCAACCCCTTCAGATTCAAGTCATATCACACTCAATTCTTGGCCGATTAACACGAAAATACTTGCATTCAACTCTCCTAATCGACCCCGATGTGCCCAGACCAACTTCGAACCGAAATGTCGCATTTCAAAAATCGACCCCAATGGGGTACGTTTTCGGTCACCAAGCAAGAATTGCAGCTCAGACTGGCCTTTGGGCTGCTGGATCGTGATGGGAGGGTCAGGAATGAGGTGCGAGGCTGGTTAGATGGTGTCGATTTGCTTGCGTTAGCTTGTGAGGCAAGTATTCCGGGTTTTATTAACTCTTCCGTTGTTTTTGTTGTTATTTACAAAACCACTGCTTCAGCTGGCCTCGGGATTGCTGGAATACAATGAGAGGATCACTCATGAGACACAAGACCAGCTGGCTCATTGTGATTCATTTAGGTTAGCTTGTAGGACACAATCTATACAATTTGTATCTCGTTTTTGAATTTTCTGTTATCTTTTTATCATCGATGATCTATTCATTACCTGGACTATCAGGTCACTATATGACCTTATACTTACAAGATTTTGAGACCTGAGAGTTAAATCCTGACGAGTTGTGACAATTTGGTCATATTTTTATTGTTACTGTGTGGCGCTTTACGGCTACCATTTACCATGAAGGGCAAACGAGTCTCGGACGATCTGTCCTGGACTATTATTTGCATGGCTCCTCTCATGTCTCTCAATGACATTGAAGTGTACACATCTATCAGCAAGCGACAAATCCAGAAGATATTGGCACGTTGGAGAGTAACAGATGATGTGCAGCCACCACCGACTGGTCTCCCTCGTGGGCGACCACAACACCTTACAGCTGAAGATGTTGCAGTGAGTTCTCACTTGGATGTATTTCTCGTTTCAACCATTAGTAATAATTTTTTAAACAGTTCATTCAAGGCACTATTGAGAAGAACTGCGATTCCTATCTTGACGAACTACAACAATCTATTCGAGAATCTCATGGTGTGGAGGTGTCATTGTAGACTATTTGGCATATGCTAAAGAGGAATGGTTATACAATGAAGAAGGTATGTCAACCTATGCACCCGCCCATTGTCAATAACATACTGAACATATGACGTGGCACTGCACCTACAATAGCTCACGAAAACTGCAATTGAATGAAGTGCAGCAAAGCGAGCTGCTTACATGACTAAAGTTGGATGGCACTATATGCCAAAACAGATGGTCTTTGTGGATGAAAGTGCATGTAATCGTAAGATGACATACCAAGAATATGCGTGGGCTGTACGTGGCAGACGTGCTGTGTGGAAGGCATTTTTAATTCGGGATAAAAGGTCTGTCATCGTGACATCATTATGATCCTATGCTCGTCGATTCACATCATGGTCATGGTTTAGATACTCGATCCTCCCTAGATTGTCACTGGACGGAATCCTTGCTGTTGATATTGTTGAGGGGTCATTCACAACTGCCAAGTTTGCTCGTTTTATCGATGGCTTGCTTGACCGCATGAATCCATACCCAGGACCTAATTCCATCATTATTATGGACAACTGCCGGATTCACAAGTCCAATGTGATTCTGGACATGATATGAGAACGGTTAGTGTTTATTCTGTCGCAGTCACATTACAGTTCCGTGAACTTCATTTTTTCTAGTGGAATGCGATATGAATTTCTACCTCCTTATTCACCGGACTTCAACCCCATTGAACTCGCTTTTTCGGCTGTCAAAGCATACATCTGATGAAATGGACAGGCTATGTGTACAGCTATGTCAAATAAGGACAATTCTGCCGATGTGTTTGTACTGTTGAATGATGCAATCTGGTCTATTACTACAGACGACGCAAAGGGTTGGTTCCACCACAGCGGTTATCTGTAGATATTTTTGTTTGAAAGTGTTTTATTGTATGTAAATACAACAAATGGTGGCTATTTACATGATTGTGATAGTCCTTGATGCACGAGTATGTTCAGGAGTGGACCTTGCGTGGTCGGAGCTTGGAAGGCAGTGGTCCATAATTCTTCTGCAAGTGTTCAAGCAACGCTTGCGTAGGATGCTCAGGGGGTCGGAAAGCTATTCAAATTTGTCAGTGAATGTAGTTTTGTGTATGAAGACAAGATACTAACGTTGAAGAGTGAACAGAGAGAACGAGGTATCAGTCAAGATCCTCCAGCTCTCCTTGACTGTATTGTGAGCTTCATCCTTCAAAGCAAAGTACCGTCGCATGGTGATGGTTCCACGATCATCATGAACGCGTTCTCCAACTGCTCCACAAAACTTCTTCTGTCCGAGGCGCCTGATTCATTAAGTTTCTTGAGCTCTCCGGTAAAGTCGAAAGATTTCTTTGTGTCATCATCATCAGATGAACCTTCAACGTCAGCGTTATTAGCATCTTCGTCATACAATTGTGCACAGAAAACGGGCTGAGGTTCTTCGTAGTGTTCTGGAGATTGTTGAACAGTCCTGATGGTATCGCTCACCATTTCTGGTAAAGGGGCTTCAGGCAGTAAGCCTGTGGAAGAACCTAAAACCTCATGAATTAATGGGAGATCACCCACTGTAGCCTCAAAGCCGAAACTATCCACTTTCTGCTTCTGCCTGTGCTCCTGATTCTTCCTTCTCATATCATTTACGTTTTCCAGGCCTTCTTCATCCCATTTAATGGACGCATTTGAACCAGAAGAAGACTTTCCGGAGATTCCAGACAGTGTAGACGGCGGTCGTAAAGACGATGAATTAGAAATCGTCAAGGAAGGTCTTCGGTCTGCAAAAATGTTCAATGATGAACGCTTGATAGTTGTGGCTGGTTGTGGATTCTCAATGGAAGACAAAGTGGATATCGTTCGAATGGTTCCAAACTTCATTGATGAAGGCAATCCCAACCCGAGGATGCTCTGTTTCTTCTTTCCAAGGGACTTAGTTTCGTCGTCTTTCCCTGGGACATCTTCAGAAATCTTGACTGGTAAGAAGTCGGTTACTGTGCCTGCCTCGAAACTACTTCCCGACAATCGAATTGTCTTCTCCTTTGCCTTTTTCTCCTTCATGCCCTTCTTCTTCTCAACTACCTCCGTCTTCTTCTTCTTTTTCTTCACCTCCATCTTTTCCTTCATCACCACCTTCTCTTTTTCTTTTTCTTTGTCTTCGTTCTTGACTTGCGCCCAGCTTCCAATTCTAGCCATAGACCTCATAGACTTCATTGCATGAATTGCTAACGACCCCAAGCCCGAAAGCTGAGGCTCCATTGGCGGAGTGAGGAGGGCTGCGGAATTGTGGCCATTGACAGAATCAACAGGAGAACTAAACGTCTGTGTGTGAGGAGCCGATGGCACCAGAAGAGTCTGCGATAAATTTGTGCCAAATGTGTAGGGTGGATGGGGTTGAGTCGCGGTTGTAGGACTCGTCAAAAGAATACCCGAGTCAAGCAAGTTGAAATGTGCACATGACAACTCAGGTGCTAGGTTTTTGCAAAACATATCAGAACAGCACAAGTCATATAGCAAGTGAACGATCTTACATTTGGACATTCTCAGAGGCTTTCGGTTTCAAGATATTCGCTGGAGGGGGCTGTGATGTGTTCATCACTTCGTCCATAGGACCCCATGCTACAGTATCCAATCCTAAGCGGGATTTCTTCTTCTTGATCAGTACAATCTCCTCGAGATCAGGATCATCCGTATGATCGACATAGATTTTGTAACCACTTCTGCCAGCAGAAGCCATCCCTCCAACGTGTCTAACAACTTCAGAAAAGTTGTTCTGAGATTGGTCTTTGCTCTTGACTGCTCCTAGTAACCCAAGCTTTGATTTCTTGGGAACATGTTTCTTGCGTCTGGCTGCATTGTCAACATCTGTGTGAGGTGCAAGCGGAGAAGACACAAACGAGGTATCGAATGTGTTATGTATGGAGATGCTAGCTTCGGAGGAGGTTCCTGCAGCTGAGGGAGTTGCATTTATGAGTCGCATGGTTGGAAGTGGCGGTTGTTCTGCAACGGTGGATGCTGGTAGAGTGCGTGTCGACGAGATTGAAGGTGCGATTGTGAGTGATGGAAGTGTACTGCGCATGTTATTGTCTTGACTGGCAAGAAGTCGGTCGCTGTGCCTGCCTCGAAACTACTTCCTGACAGTCGGATCGTCCTCTCCTTTGTGCCCTTGTAACCCAAGCTTTGGAGATGCTAGCTTCGGAGGAGGTTCCTACTGTTCTATGAAAATTGCATGTCGATTTCGAGTCAGAGAGAGATTGTGATTGAATGCTTCGTTACTGCCTTGTATCGTGGTCATACATGGTGTGCTGAGGCCTTGTCTCTAAAACGAGAAAAGAAAAATAAGAATGCAGGCAATGAGACAACAGACCTTGCTTTGTCGATAGCAAACTTTGCAGACTGAGGACAGATTTGATCTTGGACCACTATCGAGCTACTGGCAAAGAGCGAGAACCCACAGAGAGATTTCTGGCAGAGGGACTAAAGGTGAATGTCACGGTGACGAGAATCTGATGCACTTTCCAGACTCAATTCGGGCCATCTGTTTGGCTATGGCGTCAACCATGATAGACATTTGTAATAGAAAACTAAGGCAAACCTGCTGGCCAGAATATTATATTAGGGCTGAGAGAAACAAGATAACCAGATAACCTGACGTGAATATACGAAGCACAAAAACATGAAGTGAAGAGAAATTGGACGACAATACTTGTTAGGATTTATTAGGCTAGTAGCTGGCGATCTATGGATAATAGTAGGCTTTGTAAACTTGAAAAAAGAAACAAAACAAATGAAACAAAACAAAACAAAAAGAAAAGAAGGAAAGAGACAACCTGGGTGCGTCAAAGCTTATTGGTATTGTAGAGGCTGGTGCCTAACCTTGTGAAGTCTTTTTGCCTCATTCCTTCGGATTTTCTCGCAGTCTTTGCAAGCATATTCTAAAATAAGTGATGCTGTTCCAGGACGAATTGCCGGATAGATCGCAATAAAGTCTTCCTTGGTCAATTTCTCCAGCTGGAAGATACGTTTGTATCCGTTTTCGTCAAGCACTGCTGCATACTGAGTGAACTTGTGTGCGTCAGTACCACAGGGTCCATCATCCAGTTCCTGAAGCCAAGATGCCAGTCGAGGGTAAATTGAGGGGTCATCGAGATCCATTGGATTAGAATGAGAAAGATTGTGCATAGTCGGAGACTGCATATAACCATAACGACGTACTGTGCCTGGACTGCCAATTGCACTAGGCATACCGTGACCATAGTACGGATTGTAGTATGGTTGTAGCATCATGAAAGGGTATTGCGTATGGGCAGGTCCGAGACCAGGAAATTGTTGTTGTGTAGCTTGAGCTGGCCCAGATTTGTCCGACGATGCAGCCAGTGGTTGACCAATATTGAGACTCGGAGCCATTGGTTGATCAGGCTTCAAACTCGTTGTGGCGGCACGTTGATACGACCACCATTGATTCTAGCTTCGAAAACCACTATTATTCTATTATCCATCCTCGAAGAACATCGCTAAAACATCGTACTATATTCATCATCGAGCAACATCGC
>QLOR01001605.1:0-55072 GCA_003313825.1 Sarcodon aspratus
ACCGTATTATACGTGATATCTCCCTCGATTTACTACGACCAGCCGCGACGGGTTTTTCACTGGGGGTCAAGTCCCGAATAGTGCCATGCAAGACGGTCGATGGCTTTCTGTGTCTGGAAGAATCTGCACCGAATGAAGAGTTATTGCAGCGCCTACTAATGCATTGTGCAACCGATATAGACTCGTGACCAGTCCGTTCTGTGAGACGAGACAAGCTCTTCGACAGAAGGACTGGCAGATCTGAGTTTAAAATGGCAGGACGCGCGGATTGTGTCCAACTCACCCAAATATGGGCGGTGTGTGACGAGGCACCTAATAAATTTGTAAATACAACGTCGGAGAGTGAATTCTTAGTAGTACTAGCTTGGTGCGAATTAGTAGGGCCTGTGTCGGAAAAATGCGAGCGCAATTATAATTGATTGCCGATTATAATCGATTTTAATTTTCTCTGAGCATATCTAACCTAATTACCATTCCGAACCGCAATTGTAATCAAATTATAATTCCATTACAATTTTGATTGTGATTACGGTAACGAATTGTAACGAATTGTAATGAAAATTATGGTTACATTTACAATCGCTTGGGGTTAATTATAAATAGTTTTTATTGCCTTACTCGATTATGGCATTATAGTCCGTTACAATCGATTACAATTAATTTAAGCTTTTTCCGACATGAGATATGGATGCTGTTAATATCATTATAGACGTTGTTAGACCTCCTCAAACTCGAAACAATTTCCCCCTTATTCGTTCTATGAGCATTCCTGAATTAAATAAATAGCCTCTTTCTGGATCTGATCCCCATTCACCTGCAAGTGCATCTATCTCTAAAGAGTTTATGAAATCTCTGTTTAACCAACAACGACATGATGCTCTGTGTCTTAGTTTATCTCTTTTGCGTCTGGCAATGCAAATGGCTGATCAAAAACCATCTTGGACCCTTGTAAACATTAAACATATATATTTCGATTCAATCTCCAACGTGTATTTACAGGTTTATTAGGTGCCTCGTCACACACCGTCCATATTTGGGTGAGTTGGACACAATCCGCGCGTCCTGCAATTTTAAACTCAGATCTACCAGTCCTTCTGTCGAAGAGCTTGTCTCGTCTCACAGAAGGACTGGTCACCAGTCTACAACCGATAGACATACATGAGAGATTGCAGTAAAATTGGTGAATCAGTTTCTGGGACTCCAGTATAGATAAAAGGATCATCAGGTTGTTCGTGGGCACGTTTCGCAAACAGCTCAGTGAGAGATTGTGCATAATATGAGATAGCAGGCATGTTAGTAAATTCAGGTGACTGGCAGTTGCATCACTGAAAAACCTCTGTTATATAGAACGGTTGGCTCCGACGTCAATCACGCTCTCTGCGTCACCTCTCGGCCGGGCATGCTGAGTCTGGAGTTACAAGCACACAGAGCGGGATTAAAATCATTAACTCCAGATCGTCGGCATCGTGGGGCAGTCTGTCGTCCCACAAAATGACGCAATGCTTTGTGTCACACATTGGAGCCCGTTCGGTAACTGATTTTCAAACGAAATTTGCTCACGTTTCGGAGAACCACCAAAATTTTGCCGATGTGCAGCCAACTGAGTTTCAACCGAGGTTAGGTAGATTTATTCTATAGTCACTTCCGTGTACCCAACCTATAGATCCTTTATCAAGCATTGTTAAAATGTAATATCTCAGTTGTATGCAGTAAACAACTATATTCGTTCTAGTGTACCTGTTAAAATGTAATATCTACCAGGATCGTATAAGCAAAGCCTTGACGTTAGGGAACGACGACGTTACTCACCTCAGTTGTATGCGGTAAACAACTGAGGTGCGTCGAACCTGTCTTCTCTCCTTTGTACTCGAGAATCCCCAACTTTTCGTACCCCATCTTATCTTTGTCGATCACACGTGATAACTCTCGTATCCTCCATTTCCAACACTTCCCCTAGGATGCGAGCCCCAGAGCGTGTACATGTCGGTTGTTGATGTCGAGCGTTACGGGTTTGGTCATGATGTCGGATACGTTGGTTGTTCCAGGTATGTGTAGGATCTTTAAAGTTTTATCGCGCACATATTCCCTTAACCAGAAGTACGGCAGCTGTATGTGTTTAGCTCGGCTGTACTTGACTGTTTTCGAAGCAATTGCTGCCGACGCCTTGTTGTCTCCTCGGATTTGGAGCGCATCTTCGACCATGATCCCAATCTCGTTGAGGAAATTCTTTATCCATACCATCGTTTTCCCCACATGCGCCAACGCCACATACTCTGCCTCTCCCGTCGACAACGTCACACACTCCTGCCGTTTTGAGCTCCACGACACCGGTCCTCCTGCCATCGTTACTATGTATCCATGAGTGGATCTTCCTGTCTCTTGGCAGTCACCGAACGACGAATCGGCATATGCAATTGGGAGTGTCCCATCTGCATTGTTCCCATCGTAAGTGATCCCGAAATCGAGTGTTCCTTTTATATATCGCAGAACATGTTTTAACGCGTTCCAGTGTTCTCGTCCAGGATTCGACATCGGTCTGCTCAGGAATTGCATTGTGTATGCCAGATCGGGCCTTGTGCATGTTGCGAGGTACATGATAGCGCCAAGTGCTTCTCGGTATGGTACGTTTTTCATGTCGTTTGTTTCCTCGATTGTCTTTGGTTGGTCGCTAACAGAGAACTTTTGTCCTGGCGGGAGTGGTGTTTTGGCAGGATTGCAATCAGCCATATTGAATCTCTCCAAGATCCTTTTACCGTCTCTTCCGAGGACTTCGATTTGAGCAGCACGACGTGGTGGAAGGACGATCCTCCGTCATCAGCTGTTAAGACGTAGATTTTGCCATTAATCGTTGGGGAGACATTGGCCCCATTAAGTCCACATATACACGTTCGAGTACGGTAGTTTCTTTCTGCGAGTCATGAAACCTCTGACGCTGCTGCTTGCCTTTCAAACAATCCACACATACGCCGTCGCTTTGTCCACCATTTATCTCCATGCCTAGCACTTTAGAGTTTGTGAGCAACTGGACTGCTACCTCGTTCAGGTGTCCGAGTCGTCTGTGCCATAGTTCTAGCGGAGCCTTAGATGTAGAGAAAGCGCGTTGTCGTGGGTCAATTGAGATGAGTGCGGTGGGACAAGAGGGGAACCGACCAGTGTCAAGAGGCTCGATCTGAACCTTGTAAAGGGCACTTTGTCGGCGCGAGCCAACTAGAATCACCTCGCCCTTGTTATTCCGTAACTCAAGTTCGCCCTCCTTGCCAGCGATAGAAAGACCACAGTGGTCTGCTCGCGGGACAGAGATCAAGTTAGCGTGCAGAGAGGGAGCGTGCATCACGTCTCGTAACATGACAGGCTTTAGTTTTCCCTTGACAAGGCTTTGTAGAGCGACAGTGCCAGTTCCAATAATATCGAAGCTTGAGTTTGCTGCCTGTCCAGACATGGGCGTTATTTCGACATATTCTGTAAACCATTTCTTGTCGACCAAGTAATGATGTGTCGCCCCAGAGTCAAGAAAGGTTTGAAGACCAAGAGAGCCTTGCCCAGCAGTTGCCATAAACACTCCAAACTCATAGTCGTCAGCGTTTGAGGTAAACAGAGCTTGTGTTGCCGTCACTAGTGATGTGGTGGGCTGGGCTCCAAGCCCGAAGCCAAGCCAAGCCAGGCCTGTTTGAGCCAAGCCAAGCCAGGCCCATTATTGGGCTTTGTTGGGCTTTGGGCCGGGCTTCAAATATCTTGAGCCCGAAGCCTGGGCTTGAGCCTGGGCTTTCGGGTAGTATGTGGCAGTGCAAAACGGCCCTAGAGGACAATCCAACAGGCCAAGTGGGGCTTAACCTGGACAGTGAAGAGGTGAATTCTTGGGACGAGATTCTTGCCGTTGACGAGGAAAAACATGATAGTGATATTGCAGCATAGTACTAGTAGTATTATGTGTTTTAATTATACTAGAAAAGACTTTTTTTTTCGGCGACTCAGTACTATCAAAGCCTGGGCCTGAGCCCAGGCCAAGCCCGGGCCAGGCCTGAGCCCAGAAAATGGGCCGGGCTTGAGATTTGTGAGGCCTGAGCCCACTAAAGCCAAGCCCAAGCCTGGGCTTTCAGGCCAAGCCCAGCCCGAACATCACTAGCCGTCACCGAGTCAGACGCCATCGCAGTTGTGTTTGCTTGTCTTCCTTTCCACCAGGCAGGGTACTGTCCTTCTTTTCCACCGCCCTTTGCGAAGCATTCATCCTTCGTGTGCTTCCTTTTGTTACAGTTTGAGCATTTAAGGTGCTCCCTTGGGTTCGGTGTCGACAACGACGCAGTTACGAGGGCCTTTGCGGTGTTCGCGATGATGGCTTCTCCTTGTCGTTCAGCTTTGAAATGTGCGTCATACGTAAGGATGTTAAGTGTGATTCTTTATCTCTACACTTAGTATACCATTTTACCTTACTTTATTTCGGTTTGTGTGACATGTCACGTCACATCTAAAGCGGAGATGAGAGTCTTCTTTCCTTAGTTTCTTACTCTCATCTCCAGGTATGTGTACCACATTATATACTCAATATAAAGTTTCTTACTCTCATCTCCAGACCAATTGAGTCTTTCTCTTGGTCCTGAATATCTCATTTAACAAAGGAGAGTTGCGATTATTTCTTCAACAGGATGGTTGTAAAGCGGGAGGACGATTGAGTTCCACGTTTTCGGCATTGACTGCACCAGGGTTGTTGTGAAACGATCATCATCTATCCCCGCTCCTGCACTGTTCGCTTTCTGTCGTCGAAGGCGCAACTCCTCTATGTGTTCTGCAACAGAGGTACCGTCGTCATACTTCTTCGCCTCCATTTGTCTGACCAGAGCGAGACGTAGGACTTTGTCTTGGTTCTCATACCTTCGTAGGAGGATCTGCCACATTTCGCGGGCTGTATGCGTCACTTCGATACCGTACTGCACTTCATTCTGGATATTCAGACTGAGGTTTGCTGCAACAACGCGGTCGTCTCTCCTCCAGGCAGTTCTCTCGGCTACATTAGCTGGGTCGGGTGGAATCGTTTCAGCAGGAAGAGTCGTTACACCGGTAAGATGTCCTTCGAGTTCTCGTATTCCCATCAGTCGTAACATCGATGTCTTCCACGTAGTCCAGTTCTCAGCGCCAGTAAGCAAGTTCGCTGCTCCAAGAAAGGTGATTGTATCTTTGATGTTCACTGCCATGTTTTGTAATTCAGGGTTCCTGTATCAATTGCGTAATCAGACGTTTTTATGTCGAGCGCATGTAAAAAACCTCTTCTAGGCAACGTCCTAGAAAGGAAAGACACTAGGTGAAGGTCGACGTGTAGTGGAGAGCGGTATGCTTAGAGTTTCGGACTAGGAACAGAAATCGAGACAAGACTATGATTGAGAGAAGAGAAAATAGGGAAAAGAAAAGAGAGAAGAATATCGGGGTAAAAACTCTAAGCGTTAATCTACAACCAGGTCAGTATTTAAGCAGTGTCCGAGATCACGTTCTTAAAGTTGAGTATCGAACATTGAGTAATGCGTAGTATTACAGCGCAATGAGGAGTTTGTCGGTGAGAAGTATTTCAACCAGTGAAGACAAAAGAGAGACATTTATCAGGCGATCCGGTAGAGCGACGATTGTTCGTTCACAATGCCAGGCTCATAACCTGTTAAAATGTAATATCTCAGTTGTATGCGGTAAACAACTATATTCGTTCTAGTGTACCTGTTAAAATGTAATATCTACCAGGATCGTATAAGCAAAGCCTTGACGTTAGGGAACGACGACGTTACTCACCTCAGTTGTATGCGGTAAACAACTGAGGTGCGTCGAACCCGTCTTCTCTCCTTTGTACTCGAGAATCCCCAACTTTTCGTACCCCATCTTATCTTCGTCGATCACACGTGATAACTCTCGTATGTTACCGAACGGGCTCTTACCACGTTTGAGGATCTGTCAAGAACCTACCATATTAGGCAACCAATGTCGGAAAAATGCGAGCGTAATTATAATTGATTGCCGATTATAATCGATTTTAATTTTCTCTGAGCATATCTAACCTAATTACCATTCCGAACCGCAATTGTAATCAAATTATAATTCCATAACTATTTTGATTGAGATTACGGTAACGAATTGTAACGAATTGTAATGAAAATTATGGTTACATTTACAATCGCTTGGGGTTAATTATAAATAGTTTTTATTGCCTTACTCGATTATGGCATTATAGTCCGTTACAATCGATTACAATTAATTTAAGCTTTTTCCGACAAAAACTCGTCACACTTGGCAGTACTGATTTTTTTAAAGTGTTTTTTATTCACAAAAATACTGGAACAAGTGTTCGAGATGGCAAAGTTAGGAGGTTAGATTAATTGTTGGATTAGTTGTCTAGGTTGGTTAAAGTTCGGTAAATGAGGATTATTGTAAAAAATCGCTAAACATTATTATATTGGGTAACTGCTTACGTAAATAATGTGTGACAAAAACATTGCGTCATTTTGTGGGACGGCGTTCGACCCGGTCTTGGTTGAGACTTGGCTTCAAAGTTGAGTGGCTCTCAATTGGCCGACGACACACCACGAATGACTCGCCGGTGCGTCGGGCCATTAAGTAGTAAGAGGAACTGGACGGGCCGTCTCGTCTCCCAACTTGAAGTTCACCACACAGCTCACTAAATAAACACATCTACATACTGTCAGGCTTTATTTCGCGGTGTTCCGAGTCAGTCATCGTCCCCAAATAGGTAACTCAATTATGTAATATTTTCGGTTCCTGTACGTTTCTCTTTTTTGTTTGCAACGAGCTCAGGGCAAACAATTGTTTTGGCTGTTACTTTCTCAATCTCTGGCTGAAGATGTTCCAGACATTATTCTAACATCTACTACTACGTGCAGCACTTGGGCTTCAAAGTACAAGAGCAAAACTTTTTCCGACGGTATGTAGATGCAATATTTCAAATGTCTTTCGGTAAAAACCCCGGACTCTCGAACTTGGCGTAGCATGCTACATTCTGGTATCAATTGAAATGGTCCCGGTCATCGTCTGTGTACGTCAGACGAATGTCCAAACCATGTCTAGGCATAAGGGCCATAGTAGAATAAACATCATGGGACACAGAAAAAATATCTAACCCAGAAAACGAGAATGAATCCAACGCCTCTAAATTTACTTGTTCAATAATTGGCTAAACCTTTTCGAAGGTCGGAAGGTAGGATCAGACACCCAGTCATGTATCATACAATGCGTTTCATCATTATTTATTTACTTATACATTCAGTTTATTGTGCTCGCGTCCGGAGGTCGCATATTACACATTGCAAATATCGAAGGAAAAAACCCGCGTTTCTTCATCGAGTCTTAAGATCATTCGTAAGTTGTCGGTGAACCCTTCTGTGGAACAACTGGGTGGGGGAAATATGTTTCAATTAGAGATTACGAACCAATCACCGCACGGACGGGTCAAACAACCCAGAGAACAGCAGGGTCGTTGATGTAGTTGCCATGGAGAAAGTATCACAGTAGAGAAATTTCCCAAGGTCTTTTATCCAATACGCCACAGCTAAGTTCGAGGATGTGTCACATACATTACCATCAAAAGCGAGTCAACGCGGCCTTGTGAGTCTGGGCATGACTTTGAACAGTCTCTAGAGCTCACGTTAGATCCAGCAAATTTATAAATTAAGCGGCCAAGTTTGTCGGCAGAGGCTGCTTACACCAGCAGAAAGTAATAGTGGTCTGGAACAGACGGGTGTTTGAGACCGCAAGGTTCCATACAAGACTGGCGTCCATGGTAGCACTTGAGATTGCCCACCAATGAACTCGTGTTGTATAGGCGCACTGTGTGGGTGTCACGAGTCGTAGTAAGCGAGTCGTTCTTCACTAGGCTGTTGGCTGTCTTGAATCCAGACAGGGATACCAGAACTTGTAGGTAGCCGGAAGAGCTTGCAAGTAAGAATGACCCTTACAACTGCTTATAAGATTTCCATGTCAAATGATGCCAGCGGCAGTTACAGAGCAAGAGACGCTTTCTCACATGGCAACATTTAGTTCCAAAGCCGTTGCCAAACAAACTTCGTGTTTGACATTTCACTTCCCACGAGTGACCTTTGTTTTTCCTAAATCAATTTGAGTGGAGACTTATGACATAAGGGGGGAGGTTGTATTGTATCTTTGATAGTCTTACAGGCGCAGTTATCCGAGCCCATATACTAGCGAGATTTTGATTCGAGGAGCGACTTCGTTAGTGAGTTGTGGGGCTAATCTGGTGGAAATTAGACAAGGGAGAGAGGTCCGCGTCCCTTCTCTTCAGGTTGCTATCCCGAAGCACCGAGCACTATCCTCAACCCCTCGGACTCGTGTGTTTGGCGAGACTGGGCAGGATGGGGAGATGCTTGAGTGGAAAACGAGGGGTTGCGAGCAGAGTCACGCGCGGCTCGGACGATGACAGGAAGGCGGAGTGATGCGAGGATATAGTGGGTGGAGTAATACTGGAAGAGAGTATGGCGTACAAGCAGCGCCACCGACGGATGGCAGAGTCGCTGTCGTTATGAGAAGGAACTTCCTTTTGCGCGGATTTCGTGGGGCAATAGAGCGGATGGTCCGAGACCAGTAAGATGAAATTTGCCACTGTGTGTTCATCGGCAACTAAATAACGCAGAATTGGAACGCGCGACTCCAAACGCGACCAACCTCCATTCTTGGGGTTGCAGGATTTGCATCGGCGGTGTTTGCGCCCGGCCTACTTCTATATGGATCTTGGTTATGTTCGTCCGCAACGTTAACTTTATATTCCTCTCTTTGACGTCAACCTCCGTTGGGGCAGCGCGACGATGCTTGGCGATCCCTGGCGACCCCCGGCGAATCCGCCAGTCCCCGTCCCATACTAGGCGACTGCGCCATTAATATCATCGATTGAAATACCCAAATGGTGAATGGCAATCTTGCATGGTGATGTAACCTCTCGTACACCTAAGTGTCCAGCACAGAATCCCCGCGGAGATGTGCACGCAGATGAATATGCGTCTGCTCCTCCTGTCCGCCGCGCTATGTGAGCGGAGGGATGCGACCGAGCGTGCCGCGGATCGACTAGAGAACGTTTTGCGTCGACCATGGATCGATCGCCGAGCTGTCCGCGAAATAGGTTGGCCGGATTGGCACGTGGCACATACCTGGCTGCAACCAATCAGGGCACCGGAAAAGAAGCGATCTTCCTTCAGAGCGATATCTCGATAACCTTCCGTTCGATACGACGACGCTGGTGATGCTTCATTTGAGTAGCTGGTGGCGGTATATCGCGACATCCAGCAAACAGGGGCTCGACTGCGCTGGATTGTTCTCTGCGTTCGACCAGCCCTCTGTGCATGTGAGTATGTGCAAATGATTGTGTTGGGTGGGGTGCGAGGACAATATGGCAATCACCTTGACCACCCGTTTTTCATTTGCGTCTATTCAACAAGATCTGCTTCAACCTATCTTCATATTGATCGACTTCCTTCTTTCGTCTTTCTCGGCACGTTGACTCCGCGCGTACTCACTCGTGCATCGCCGGTACTTATATATATATACATACATACATACATGTATAGTGTGTCCTGCTCCCTTCATATCCCGCTTTATACGCTGCACCCCCCTCTCATACTCTCTTCTCGCTCTTTTCTCTCCCCTCCCTAATTTACACTATGCAAGCTTGCCACACTCAAGCCTCTTGCCGTACTTCTGTTGTGTACGACGGCCTGAGCCCTGTGCGTCTTCCTGGAATCCGTGACTTGTTCCCAGGTGAGAACTTGCGGTCGTTTGTTTGCGACGCAAAATGTGTTTTGCTCATATCTTGGTCCGATGTTTTCCTAATCGATTGTCCGCAGATCTCCTTTACGATTCACCTCCCACGTTGAATTGCAACACAGGTTCTCCACCGTTGCTTCATATTGCAGCGTGCACACCCAGGCCGGAACTGACGATCAACCGTTCACCTGATGCCGGATATTTCCCGCAGAACTCATCACCGTTATCAACATCACATCCGCCGCATGTTGTTTCATATGCCAACGGCACCACCACAAATAACAACAGCAACACCAAGACTTCCAAATCGCGAAAACACGTTTGCCCAGAGTGTCACAAGCGATTTAATCGGCCAAGTAGCTTGAGTATCCATTTGCATACTCATACCGGCGAAAGACGTGAGTCTATTTTTTCTTTTATTATATAAAAAGGAACAATTACCGATCTGGTTACCGTCACCAAGCGTATACGTGCCCCCATCCTGGTTGTCTCCGGACGTTTAACGTTTCTTCAAATATGCGCAGACATTTTCGTAGTCACGAGACGGACAACGGCGGTCACCAATTCTCATCGTTCTCTTTTTCACCATCGCCATCTCCAACTTCGTCCTCACCTTGCTACTCCCGTCAACCCGTGTCCAAACCATACTGAACGATTCGATGCCTTTTAGTTATCGCTGATCCCAAAGATCGGGTCTTGTGTAATTCATTTCTGCAAAGTTCAATCTTGTATTACTAGTCGATTGCTCGTCCATCTTTTTTTCTTCCTCTAGTCTCTAGATGGTGATACCGTAAATACAGCCATACCAATTGTTTTCCCGTTAATCAAATGTAGATTTGCTCGCACACCGGTCGGGGATTTGTTTGGTTAAACAGCATTCCCGGAAGTTTAACGGATTAACGATTACCCGCTTTACGTTGAACTGCGATTCCAATGTGGGGCAAAGACAAAGATCGACGGTCTCGCCGATCGTCGCACTTTGTATATCAGACACGATCAACGAGTCATCGATGGGCTTGTCCTGATCTGTTCTTGATCCAGGTACGGCACACAGTCGATGGTCCCGTGCTCTCTCTTGCTATCTCTCTCCCCTTGTCTCTGTACGTTCGATCAGTGCCGATCAGGTTCGCAGGACGCCGGGCCCAAATCATATCTCAGTCACGTTATCCATTTTACGTGGCATCTCCGGAAAGCCCCAGAGTCCATATTTAGCATCCATTGCCTTTCTTGGCCGCAATTACGTCTCATGCGGCATACCTACCTCGAGTCAACGCGAGGCGACTGCTCGTTTTCTTCGTATGTTTTTCTGATCTCCTCAGGGGCAGGTCCCTTGGCCTACAAGCACATGTTACATCGTGGATGAGTCACTGCTACTGTTCCCGTCCCCGCATACGGTATTCCACGCCACTAAAAGCCTTATATACATAATCAGACTTCATTTGGCATCGGCTGGAATCAATGCTGCGCTGCACATGTATATACATGCTGCTCCTGAAAGCAGGCGATCAACGTTCAGCACCAACAAGTTGTTCGTTTCCGGCGTATCGGCTATGTACGCAAGTACAAGTTACGGAGGCCGCTCCATGTACAGTATCGTCATCTGTTTTATTGTCAAGGGGGATGCCGATCATACGCTTGCGTTGAATATGCTGATGTTTGGTTGACAAAACAAGATATTTGAAAAAAGTCATCTCTGGCGTCGACTTTGTCCGATGCAAACTCTTAGATGACAGAAAAGAACATCTGTACGTGCAAATAGTCGTTGATGCAGGGATCTGTGTCGTCGGTAAGTTTGAGGTCCAAACGTTCGGCTAGAGGTATCTGTAAACACTTTTAGCACTAGTTTAGAGATTCCAAACATCGAAAAAGCCCAAACTACACATGTTTGTATACGAAACTCTCACCCAAACATTCTACAATAGATCTTCGAGATAATCTCGGGTCACATCGAGGAATTGTAACCCACTCAGCAAGGCCTCAAAGTAATCTTGCATGGTTCGACATCTTGTGCAGGCGATATACACGTCCATCCTCAGGCTCTAACGCATGAAATTGAATGCTGATGACTAAGGATGGGCGTAGGAAAGCGCAGCCGACGAAAACGCAAGTTATAGACCTCAAATGGTGACCAAGAACCGCATCCATGACTTTCTACGGTAATAATATGCATCGCACGAATATCAAGTAGCCAGGGTGACAGCAAAGACGTGATCATACCAAGCTTGGATGATATAAAGACGAGTAGGTTTACACATGGAAAGACAAAGAGATTTTAGAGAATAGTAACCGTTGAGTGTAGCAACGTGGCCCCGATCATGCCACGTTGGCATGTGGATCCCCAAGTTGAACTTGTTCACCGAAAATCCGAAAAGTTCAGACTTTGCTCAGTCTTTATCTCTTCAATTCTTTAGACGGCTTTCTTCCTGTGTAATCGTACTTTTCCGTCGTTGGGCATAATGCGTTTCCTTTGGTTGGGCTCCGTCCTGTTGGCAATCATCAATGGCGTCCAGTCAGACTCTGGTTCAGCACTCTATCCACCTGGCCTTTTACCCCTGATACACAAGGCCAATTCATTGCTATCTGCGGGCCAGTTTAACGATGCAGCAATCGCTTATTCACAAGCAATTGGTGAGTTCTCAAGAAGAGCTCGGTTTCACGCTCAAATTCATATACATGTCGAAACTTATGCATCTGTACAGAGCAATCACCGTCCGACTATCTGCTATATTATAAACGGGCAACCGCCTATTTTTCTATTAACAGGCATCCAAATGCCATTTCAGATTTCGACAAAGTCATTGACCTGACATCAAACTCCTTCGACAAGGCGCACCTCATGAAAGCTCGTATGTACGCCAAGGACGGCTCATGGAAAGAGGCCCGAGATTCTTTAAAGCAGTACACGTCGAAAGTTAGAGACGATAACGCTGCGAAGGAGCTGTTGAGCTCGATAACGGAAGGCGAGATGGCTGCGAAAAAGACTCAACAAGCACACCGCGCCAAGCTGTGGACGGCTTGTGAAGAAGCGTCATCCGCCGCTCTATCCGTCGCTTCACATTCAATAGAAATTAGACAACAACGTGCAGAGTGTTCTTTGGCTGCGGGGGATCTAGAAATGGCTGTCGGTGACTTGACGTGAGTTTGCCAAGAACTTGTTACTTTTCCGTTTCCTGAACTTCGGTTTCCTAGACGTTTAATTCACCTCACTGCTCCCTCAACATCTCAGTTCATTCGCATATTCCGGCTATCATACTTTTTGCTTCCTGCCTCGTCTTCTCAATCTGCGCTTTCCCAGCTGAAACAATGCTTACATTATGATCCTGACTCCAAGGAGTGTTTCTCAGCTCGGCGCCTTGCGAAGTCGTTCGACAAGTCCTTTGAGAAGCTCGACAAACTTCTCTCGGAAGATAATTGGAAAGGAGTCCTAGACCTCCTTGAACGGGATGGATTTGCTGCCAAATTCGAAGAAGCTCTCGAGGAGAACGCATCGGAAGAAACACTAGGTTTCCCTTCGTGGCTTAGGTTGTTGCCTCCGAAGAAGACCAGTCCCCGAAGGGAGAATATACTTCGAAGTTTGTGCAAAGCCCACGCTCGTCTAGGTAAACCAAAAGACGGCGAAAATTGGTGCAGAGAGTTAGGAGAAATGCAAGGGGGCGAAGAGGACGTTGATGCGCTTCTTGGGATTGGTGAGGCGTTGCTAGTGGACGAAGAATACGAAGAAGCGGTTCGAGTTATGGAGAAAGCTTGGCAGGCGTGTGGAAGGGGAGACAAATATGTCCAACAACGCCTGGTGAGAGCCCAGAAGTTGCTGAAACAATCGAAGCAAAAGGACTACTACAAAGTCCTTAGCGTGTCCAGAGACGCCGATCAAAAGACCATTAAGAAAGCATAGTGAGTGTAATTGCTCTCCCTATGTCTGTCGTCGTTACGGGTGAGATTCTGACGACTCCCGCAGCCGGAAAGCAACCCTAAAAGCTCATCCAGATAAGGGCGGAACGGAAGCCAAAATGGCTGCTGTTAATGAGGCATACGAGGTTCTTTCTAATCCAGGTGCGCGAGAGCATAATTACCTCTTTGCTTGTGGACACTGATATACCCCTGCTCTACTAGAATTGCGCGAACGTTTCGATAATGGCGACGATCCCAACGACCCTATGGCACAGCAAGGCGGTAACCCGTTCTCAGGTGGAGGTTTCAACGCTGGACAGTTTGCTCAGTTCTTCCAGGGAGGTGGGAGTGGGTATCAATTCCACTTTAGCCAAGGAGGATTCAGGCACGGTCATTGAGCTCGTGCGGTTTAGGACTTTATTATTTAGTATATACATATATATATACCTTGTCGCAAGCTGCTGTCTTGCTTTCAATAGTTGTTGTATTTCCACCATCCCCTCTTTGCTTCTAAACAGACATTTCTCTTTCATTGTTCTCAACAATCATTCCATGGGAACATGTTTAAGATACTCTGCATAAACATGGTATAAGCTATGCTTGCCTTCAAATGGCGGCGGATCTCTTTTGAACAGTACATAATGTTAACGCTACACACAAAGATATCCTCGACAAACCTTTAAATAATGTAAAGCAACGAGGTATTTAAACTATCCAGGGAGTAAACTAGAATTCAAGTTCATTCTAATAATATATCGAGCGAAATCCTCTCTCTCTTCAATGATCATCATCATCAACCAGCCTTCCCTTCCTCCGCAGCAATCGTTCTTGTCATTACAGCTATCTCTGCGTCAGTCATTTGAACCAACAAAGAATGCCCTTGCGGATGTTGATCCTGTATATGTCCACTGAGGTCATTCCAGGCCGCAGATATAGGGAACCTCGTAACAGGTGCCTTGGAGTCTATTTCTTTTTGACGCAACCTAGAAAACGATTCCATGAATATTTCTCCAATTTTCGATGGGGGTGAGGATAGGCTTACAAACATAACCGGCAGATCATCTTCTTCTTCTCAACCGAGTAAGCTAGCCGAATATGCTTAATGCTCATCTTCTGCTCGCGCGGGGACGATTGTTGTAGCTGCTGATCCAACGACCCGTCAACGGACTCCTTTTTGACAACGACAGTAGCGAGTGCATCATTTAGATCTGAATGAGAAGATTCCATGATTACAGATGAACTTGACTGTCCCCGACCCACTGAAGGACTTTGCTCCTTTGTACTCGAGAGGCTTCGAGTGGCACTCCCGCTAGCAGATGCTGAGGATGTCTCGCTCGCATGATCGTTCAACGTTGTTCTTTGTCGCTTAGTAGGGGAGGGTGATTCACTGAGCAAGGGGCTCTCGTCGCGTCTTTTACGATGTAGGGGTATTGAAGAGATAAGAGGGATATCGATGGATAAAGATGCGCAGGAACGTGGAGTAGAGGCTTTGTGTATCTGTTCCGAAGGCAGCAGTGGAACAACAGCGGCACTTGCCGTCGGGTTTGACGACACAGCCAACATGGACATCGATTGGGACTTATCCGAGGTCGATTCAGGCAATTTCAACACGGAAGCTTCTTGTATTCTCTCGTTGTCACAGGCAAATCGATTAGGAGACGGACGGTCGTTATCGTCATCTTCCATGGTCAAGTCGATGACATCTTGCGCGGCCAGGGGATTCGAATTATCGTCGAGGTCTTTCTTTATGATTTGGGTTTCAGCGGGATGAGTATTTTGTAGTGTAGGGGTCTCTTGAGGATGTGAGGTAGAGGATTGGCCTTCCTGTGGTTCAGGGGAAGTCTCAGGAATCTTTGGCGTCTGGTCAAGGGTCACAGTAGTGGCATGATCGGACAGGGATTCTTCAGCATTTAAAGACTGCAAACTGTGCGGCATAGAATCATACATGGATATCCAAAATGAACCTACCTCTCTTCGCTCCTCGAGGCGTTTCTCGAGCTCTGCACATTTCTTCTTGTACTTCCTAGCTTCCAAGCTACCTAGTGAAGAATAGACGACGTAAGTTGCGGATAGAACGATGGGCAGAAACATACTCTGAATCAAATTCCTCTCATATCCGGAGGCAACTTCCTTCCTGAGCTGATTGATAACATCCGGTGGTATGTTCGATTCAGCGACTTTTGAGCTAACAGTAGAATCGCTAATGTCTTTGATCCGCCCAGCCTCATCGAATGTTGACTGGACCTTGTGCTCCAATTGGCGCCTTGACAAGTCGAGCTCTCTCTTTAGCTGATCGTTCTGAGCTAACAATACTTTACAAGCCGACACCAGCTTCTGCGATTGTTGACATGCTGACTCGAGTTGGCGACGGATGTCCTCGTTTTCTACCTCCAAACCGCGATGCTTTTCAGTGATGGAGTCGATATTCTCTTTCGACCTGGCCCACTCTGCGTTGATGGTATCTTGGGCAGTCCGATGGAAATAGTCCTTAGATTTCGAGATCTCTTGGGCGCAAGATTCGGATAACGAATATATTTCGGTGGCGACGGTTCCGATAACGGAAGTCAGGAATTTCTCAAATAGCGGGGAGTTAGAGCTGAGCAAAGCTTGCGCTCGCGCTGTGGCCTGGATTCTCCTTTGTGTCTTTGGATCCGGCGACTGTGGAGTCATAGGCTGGGGGTAATGGCCTTGCTGGTGCTGGTAGACTTGCGGATGATTGTCATTAACTGAAGTCGAACCGGACAAAGATGGTTGAGTTTGGATTGGAGGACCTCGAGATTGGGGGTTTGATGGAGGAGCCATTTGTTGGTTCGGAATAGGTTGATTTCCCTGTGGTGGGCGAACAACATCTTGATGTGTTTGTGGAGGAGCGGTCAAGACGGGAAAAGCTTGGCTCTGGTTTCGATTTGGGTTAGTTTGAGCCTGCCAGTGGGGACCGTAAAATGGAGGACCGCCAAATATGTTATTTGATCCTGCAGACGGTGTATACCTGGCTAGGTCGACTCTGGCCGATTCGGTTGACGACGAAGGAGGAGCTGGAAAGGCGGAGGACCCTCCCAGTGCCAACTTGGAGGACTGTACATTATGATCTTGCTGGTTCATACCGAAGGGCGCGGATACGGCTTTGGAAATGAAAGGTCGACTTGAAGCGATGCGCTGTGAGCCCACTCACCAAGAACATTCTCAGAAACGAAATAAAACGTTGAGATCAAGAGATCAAGAGATGATCGTTACGAATCTACGGACGGTGCAGTGAAATGTTAAAATACAATATAATATTAACAGCGTCTAGTCTACCTCGCGATCACAACAAAACTAATTCACCATGTACGGGGCAGTTACTTGTTGCACAAGATAAGCCCGCGAGTCTGTGAACTTGCAAATACCTCTACTAAAACCTGAATCAACGGGGAACTCAGGTTGAACAAAGCCATCGTTGAACTCGATTATGTAAGTCACGTCTGCTGGGCTCAAGCGTGACTTCGTGACGCCGTTGGAGTCACAAACTCACTGCGGCCCGGGGGACCCGTCCAACTCTACCTACTAAGTTCGGTGTACTGTACGATTTCAAGATTTTGAATCGCCCTGTTTACGGATTCAAAATCTCATTGGCTCGTCTCCCAAGGCCCAATCGCACCATCGACCGTCAAGAGTTCTACTCTTTCCAAGTGGCTGTTGCATATGATACTCCTGATGGAGCCATGTGTCTAGGAGTCTAGGACAGCTTGACCATTAATCAATGATCCTGTGGATCATGAATATAGGCGGTCCACATCGTCCATATCGTCTCCCTTTCATTGTGAAACTTACTGGCCTCCGCATAGACAGCTTTTCGCCTGGTGCTCTGGTCAATTCTGCCGGTGCCGATTGAGTTGCATGTGACTCCCCGTTCTGCAACACCTGGGACGCTCGATCTTTGAGACATCCGTCCATGCAAATGGCTGAAATGTCCTTTTCCGTGGCTGTTTTTTTCACCCCTTCTCCGCATAAACCATCTGCTCTCGTTATCTTCTATCTGATTGCTATCGTTGTCAAGGCATCCGAGTCTAGTCTGGAGCTGGTACTTAAAGCTCTCTTGTTGCTGGCAACTGCTCTGTCTACTTCCTTTCGTCGTCGCCATCCTTTTCTGGTATTTATATAATTGGCTGCTATGCTGCTCCTATCTTTTGTTTGTTTGTCCTCTTTCTTGTCTCTGGCGAATTCGGTCCCACTCCAGCGCCAAGGAGGAGGTTGTCCATCGAGTCCGTCAAGCTCCTCGAGTTTAGCGGTTCCGTCAATCCTTCCAAGTCAAACGATTTCAACGGGTTCATCAAGTTCCGCCAGTCTGCCGGTCCCGTCGAGTCCATCTACGCCACCGAGTCATAATGCTACATCATGTTTCCCTGCTCTCGGATTTACTATGCCATCTACTGTACCGAATAGCTTGGATGGTTGGTGGTGCGACGCGACCACGGAATACGCCTTTGTCGGCTTCAGTTACGAGATTACGGCTTGTACGTTTTTCGCCCCTGTTCGTTTTTTTTTTCAAGGCAATAACAGGGATTATTCTAGGTCAAAGCCCTGACCAGCTCAACAGAGAGTTTGCCGATATTCGTAACACATTCAAGGGCCGGTACGTTCGGCTGTACGGCTTTTGTGATCAACCAGGGTTCTAGTAAGTATCTCTCACTCACTCGAACTTGTTTGTTTACTCATTTATGTATCATTATTACAGCGATCACGTTGTAGACGCTGCGTGGAATAGCGGCTTGGGTGTCCACGCTCTGATTTGGTTTGGATTCGACGGAAGCAACAAATGGATGAAACGCCGAGACGATCTTTTCAAATCCCTGCACAGCAACCCCAAAGCTAAATTCGTCACACGGGCCCTTCAATTTGGCTCCGAGCCACTTTTCGATTCGGTTTTGAGTGTCGCTGATTTGGCCGCACAAGTTCTGGCTGCCAAGCTTGCCTTGGCCGATCTACAGATTCCGGTTACCATCAGTGAAATGGCATGGGGGTACCAAAAGAACAATGGAGCTGCTCAACTTGTAGAAGCTGTGGATCTCATCGATGCGCATATGTTACCGTTCTTCTCTGGACAGGCATCTACCTGTACGTTTTACGTCTTGACCCTGCCCTACTACTCTAACTGAAGACGTGCACTTTATTTACAGCCGATAAGTCTTGGCCCATCGTGTTGACTGATCTTAACTGGTTCATAAAGAACAGTCTCGGAAAGAAGATTTGGTTAACTGAGAACGGATGGCCATCTGTCACTTCATCTAGTGTGCAACCAAACAGTCCAAAGGCAGTCGCAAATGTCCAGAACGAAGAGGTTCGTAGTTTTTGCTCACGGTTGACGATGCACCTCACATTTTTTCGCTGTTTTTCAGGGGTACTACAAAGTTTTGGATGCGCATTGTGAAGACTTCAAAGCAGTGACAGGGGGTGTTTCCTGGTTCTGGCATATCTATAGTGACAGCCAAGAACCTGGTTACGGGCTCTACGATTCTAGCGGCAAATTGAAATTCAACTTCGCCCCAAGAACTGAGTGCTAGATATATATTTACATACGTTTATTTATTACATTATTTTTATTGGATGACTTTAGGCGACGACTGGCGTACAATGTCATAGCTTTTACGACTCCGTCATTAAATGGAAAAAAAACAAACAATTGGTATATTTAACAAGAAAATAGGATATATAAAACATATGTTTGAGTCAAGATTTCAAAAGGTACCCCTACCGCGGCGATCGCGAATGAACGGGATGCTTTCGATAACGAGCAGAGCACTTATAGTCAACCACCCCAACCACGCGAAACCCAACATCGCAGATAGCACGCGGCATGGCTCATAACCTTGGCAATATGAGAGGTCGGGCCACATCGACTGGATACATACAAATGTATATAAATGCATTTGCTATTGAGGAGAGATGGAAGCGACGTACAGTAGCAACAGAAGCACCTACAAGCCATAACAACCACAAAATAGCCAGAGAGACATATTCTATCGCATCAGGGCGGTGCGATAACGCAGGATGATCCAGGTATCTATGGATGAGGCGTAACCTATTAAGAGGATAAACTTCGGTATTTTGTTTCGGGGAAAAGATAGAGAGATGGGGTTACACGAAGGGTATGAAGAGGAGGGCGAAGAGGCTGCAGACGAGTAATTCTGCTACGATTTGGTCTGGAGCGAAGGGATAGTATGGTGAGGTAGGAATACGGACGAAAAGGAGAAGGCAGGCTGACCATAGAAACCGCCTTGGTTCGTGTAGTTCAAACGAGCCGACGTCAAGCCCAACAATACGAGAGAGAATACCCACTAGAGAGAAAGAGAAACGGGTTAGAATAGCTACCAGTGCAGAAAGTTATCCAAGAAGGGAGATGGTTGACTTACTAGCGTGATATAGAGCGGCAGGCGGAGGGAGTTAACCCAGGTGATCGCCATTCAGATCAGAGCGAGTTTAGTTGCAAGTTGGTGAGGACAAGGAAAGCACTGGGTCGAGATACATGACGCACTGCTCCAAATGCAGACTTGCTTCATTTGGATGAGAAAGGACTTGAATAGGTTTCCAAAGCCATCATCGTGTCCGGGAGTGGCCGGTTGGCTATTGACGTCATATCATCAAGGCGAGCATACTCGGCGAGAGGTACTACAAAGGTTGGAGATAAAAACCTTACGCCGTCCGATCGGGACTCTATGACAAGCATTAGTCACTCACTTATGCTTGTCATATCCCGATCGGAATGCTGATAGCCAACATAGTAATGGATCTATAATCCATTCAAGTCTCCGATCGGTAGATGACACGATACTTACTAACCACCCTACCCCACCCTGCTTCCCCGTCTATATAACCACTCGCCCTTCCTCTCTTTCAGTTCCAACTCAAAAATGAGTCCCATCAGACTAGGTGTTATCGGCCTGTCCGCTACCAACGCTTCATCTTGGGCTGCATTCGCGCTCGTCCCTCCTCTCCTCACTTCTCCTTTGAATGCAGAGTACGAGATCAAAGCTCTATGCACGTCATCAGAAGAGTCTGCGCGAACCACTGCGGATAAATATTCCGCTCTCGTAGGTCATCCTATCAAGGCGTACTATGGCGATTCTGGTATTACAGACCTCGCAAATGATCCAGAGGTGGATTTGGTTGTGGTCGCCATTAGATCACTCAGCCATAAAAAGGCTGTGCTGCCTGCCATCGAGGCGGGCAAGAACTTCTTCGTCGAGTGGCCTGCTGGAAACGGTCTACAAGAAACGGAAGAAATCGCCAAAGCTGCCAAGGAGAAAGGTGTCAGATCTTTTGTGGGCACCCAAGGGAGGAACTCTTTCGTCCTCGAGAAGGTCTTCTTTTCCCTTTTATTGTGAAAACAGATTGCTAATATTCACCGTTTTTACATACAGGTCAAAGAGATCATATCCTCTGGTAAAATCGGTCGTGTCATTTCGACTACGGCAGTAATAAGCTTTACCTCTGAACGACAAATCTGGGGCCCGAAAATACAAGCGGGATATGAAGTCGCCATCAACAAAGCCATAGGTCTTCCACCTCTCAGCCTCGAGTTCTCTCGTCTTTGCTGATCTGGTTTCCTTCATGATAGGCTCATCTTTTCTTGAGATCATCGGTGGTCACTTCATATCATCATTGCTGTACGCTCTTAACTGCACAACCTTCTCATCCGTATCTGCCACCACGAACATCGCCTTCCCGTTCCCTCAGATCGTTACCCGCACCGGTGAACCAACTGGAAATACGGCGACCAGCACGACCGCTGATCAGATTTCCTTCTCTGGTATCCTCAAAGAAACCGGGACAGTCGCTTCGGTTTCGTTAGGGAGCGGTCATAAATCAGTCCCAGGACAAAATGGACTCACATGGATAATCAATGGCGAGGACGGCGTCATCAAATTGGAGAGTCCAGATTCTACCATACAAATGATAGACCCAGTTCTGACTGTCAACGGCGAGGTCTTGCAGGCTGCGCCGGCGGGTGCAGACGCAGAATCGCCCCAGTTGAGCGCACCAGGAAATGAAGGTAATATTGCACGTGGTTGGGCCAACTACACTAGAGGGAGTGGGTACACAACTATCGAAGACGCGTTGGGGGCCAAGAGGGTTGTGGACGCTGTCTTGCGTAGTGCGGCCGAGGGTGTCAGGGTCGATTTAGCTTGATTGGATGACTCTTGGAAATGTATTTGATATATACACCGAGGTTTCCGCCAGGGAATTATGTTCTACTTCTTCTGCTTGAAAGCTGTGCCGTTTCATCATTTCAAGGACCATCTATATATACCATTAACTGTGCTTCTCATCAGCAATTCAAACGAGGGTCTCAAGCGACCAAGTGATAGCATCGAGGTCCCAATCATACATTGTTCCTGCATGTCGCCTGTGGAGCGCCGAAGATAGCCCGAATATCGAAGACACTGATTTCAAGTGGCAAACACAAAAACACCGCTGTACTAGAAATAGAGATCCTGAATGCACGGGTCAATAATAGTGGATATAAAAATGAAGGCTGATGTACACAACAGATCTGCAATATCACCAGAATCGGCAAAGATGCAGAATCACTTTGGGCCCTTTGATATCGAGCAATTTCTGTCGTCGATAGTGCGACCATGAGTTTTTGACCAACGATGTTACAATAGACTTGTAGCCTATGCTGCGAGCCCCACTCCAATCTCTTACCTCCTCGGGCACAATTTCGATACACTGATATAACAGCATTACTTTGGAACAAGTTGAGCAACTGGACCACTTGATAACGAGACATATCTGGCTTCACAGATATCAAAATGGCTAGTATTGAAAACCACGGGTAGACACAGTAGATTGCCATCCATGGCAACTATCGATACATCAGCTGAAGATATACACCATGCTTATTACTCAAGCATACAACCGCTTGGTATATCTGCGAAGTATGGCAAGTAAGCATTCGACTTCATCCGGGAGGACGAAGAAACGCACGAATGTAAACCATGTACCCCACCCTCAATCTGAGCACTAGGTGTCCTAAACTCAAACCTCACTCGCCCCTCCTTCACACCATCCTGCAACTCAGCAGTGCTCTTCACACCAACGTCTTGGAACGAATGCTGTACGCCGGCATGTAGGTAAGGCAAGAATGACTTGACCGACCCTTTATCTTGTACGTCACCAGACACACCCTGAGCTACTTTGACTGCGGATGACTCTGAGAAATATCTTGTGGTAGCAGCATTCTCAGTAGTGGTAGGCTTCGACTTGGATGTACCGTTGACTTGAGTTGGTGACACAGGCTTGCCTTGTTCCATTGCTTCCTGAAAGAGTCAAGTTAACAATGTGCGACGGATACAGTTCAAAACGTAAAAAAAAACGTACCAAGCTGCCCATACCACGGTAAGCTTTAACGCGCTTGCCTTCATGATAGAAATATTCTCCAGGAGCTTCGGTCGTGCCAGCAAGCAGTCCACCCATCATGACCGCACTTGCTCCCAGAGCAAGAGCTTTGACGACATGTCCAACGTTGCTAACGCCACCATCAGCAATAACGGGAACTCCAAACCTGCTCGCAAATTCAGCGACGGCGTAGACGGCGGTAGCCTGTGGTCTTCCGACAGCCATGACTTCTTGAGTGATACAAATAGACCCAGATCCCATACCAACCCTCAAAGCGTCTGCACCTGCGGCGATCAGATTAGCTGCTTGCTCGCGCGTAACGACATTCCCGGCAATAACCTCGAGTTTTGGGTGAGTCTGCTTAATCCATTGGATCATCTGAACCTGGAAAATAGAATTTCCCTGCGAAGAGTCAAGTACAACGATGTCGAGACCAGCCTCTACAAGTGCGTCAAGACGGTCGCGGTCAGCGGGACGAGTTCCAACAGCAGCAGCTGCAAAAAGTTGTTTGCTCTCTGGTCGTTTGGAAGCAAGAGGGTATGTTTTAGTCTTGAGTAGATCGGAGCGGGACAGAAGGGAAGTTAGTCGACCCTGATCATCTACAATCGGTAACTTCCCCTTCTTGGAAGTACGTAGAATCTCATTTGCTTCCTTCAAGGTGATACCTTGGGGCGCAGTGATCACAGGCGACGTCATTACTTCTGAGAGACAAGTGTCTGGTTTTTCAAATTGTATATCGCGAGAGGTGACTATGCCGACAAGTTTCGAACCGAGTTTCCCATCCTCTACGCAAAAGGTAGTATCAGAATATGATGCAGAAGAGAGGGCCAACTTGTGATCAGATTATAAAGTACTGATAAATCCGCATTTCACAGGCAATAAACCCGTTACTCGGAAGAACGAAGGTTGTAGATTTTATCATCAACTATCGAGAAAATAAACATTGGACGAACCTGTGATTGGGACTCCTGAGAAACCCTGAGTCTCCTTAATTTCCAAAACGTCTTCAACTCGATGCAATGGAGACAATACAACAGGCGCGGTGATAAACCCGTTCTCATGACGCTTCACTGCCCGAACCATAGCGGCTTGAGCCGCGGGGCTTTGATTGTGATGTATCACACCGATTCCACCAAGAAGCTGCAGAAAAAGTGAGTGTTCTGTAGACGCTCACGAACTTGGTTGTGGAGCTCACCGCCATAGAGATGGCCATTTCGCCTTCGGTGACCGTGTCCATCGGAGAACTCATGAACGGAGTCTTGAGAACAACGTTCCGAGTGATTCTAGTTTCTGTGATGACATCACTGGCAGAAAAGTCGATCTTTCCAGGGAGCATAAGGAAGTCATTGTAAGTGAGACCTCCATGAGTTTTTGAATTCATAAGATCTTTAACAGAGAGACCATCGGGGTGTTCATAAGATTGGAGAATATCAAAGGCGGAAGAAGAAGATTCGTAATATTTTGCAGGGGACATGGCTTACAGTGGGCAAAGGATTGCCAGAAAGCCGCTCAAAATTTCCGACCCCTTATGAAGGATATTTTTTATCGGAGCTTCAAATTGTAGACGATTATTAAATTTACGTGTACTAAATCAGATGCCGGCTGGTTAACAACTCGTAATGTACATAACACCAAGAAACAAAAGGGCAACGCCCAGACGTTACAACCACAAGCCCCATCGCCCACAAGTCGCTTTCCATTTAGGAGACCGTGATGGAAGCATCACTAGTGCGCAGCGCACACACGTTAAACAGGTCTTGCATGCGGAAACAACTTACATCTCATGGCCTGTCTGTCGAGTTCAATCAGAGTTCACGCACGAATCAAAATGCAACATCAAAAATTGTATATGAGCGTGTAATTTCATAGTCATGCGAATTGAAGCATCAGCAGTAAATGCCTACCACCCTCAACATGCCAACTCGGAGTGCAATCAATCATCCTTCTGCGCAACGGTCGCCGGGACAGCATTCCTTGTGGTTCTTCCTCTCTCGATAAACACATCATCATGTTCAGGCTCTTCAGGTCCACTTTGTTTCCCACTTCCATTAGAGCTGCATTCACGAGAGCGAGGCTTTGAGGACACTGGAGCCTTCGCAAGAGCAAGTGAGGAAAATACATCATCCAAGAGACGGGGACTGGGAGGACAGTCAATCAAAGAAGCTGATAGTTTGTCTTCGTCGTGATCATCAAACAAGAACGGCGAGTCGTCCGTATAAAAGTCGTCCAAAAACGAAGTGAGCTCTTCATCTGCTTCTCGAGTAATGGTACCGACGCCTTCGAAAGGTGTACCGTCTTGTTTGAATATACCAAGCAAGCCCAGTCCGATTGCACTACCTACGTCACTGACTGCATGCAGGCTAAGACGAGACCGAGGGGGTGTGAGTGCGCGATACATGAGACGTGAGAATGCGCGATCAGAGACAAGACGACAGGGGGTGGGAATAATGATACTTGAATTTGCGCTTGTCCCAGCAGAGAGAGAAGGTTCCGTTTCGTTATCATCAGCTTCGTTGTGATAACTAGGGATAGAAGGAGAAGGATCGAATGGCGAGAAGACAAATGGACTGCTACTGCTGATGATAGGGGCTCCAGGGTTGACTGGCCAGGGAGTGCTCGTCTGATAGTCCAGCAAGTTCTCTTCTATAAACATGTTCTCCGAATGAAGAAAGTCTTCGCTGGGCCCTGCAGCCGAATGCGTTGTAGTCGTCCCTTCGAGTTGATGAATCGAAATCGGATAGGAGTCCATTGTAGCTTGGTTCTCAGGAAAGGATCGTAGATAGTCGTGAACCTGATTCGTGTAGGGATGTAAACGTGAGAAGTGAGAGAACGAATGTACAAAACGATAAAGTTGAGAGACAAGATGCACTTGAAGTCGAGCTGACCAAGTTGGGTTCAAAACTCAGTCCGGCAACGGCCGCTGAACTCTGTCACAGGCTTGTTGCACTAACAGACTTTACGCAAGATTTTTGTCAATGGCTCAGCAAAAACCCTTTGTACAACCCGGAGAACCTCTACCCGACTTTTTGCGGTCGTTTTGGCAAAGACAAGTCGATGCTGCTGAGCAAGAAACGCCAGATTATAGGCACCCTCCTTTGCCATTGGCTAGAATCAAGAAAGTAATGAAGAGTGATCCAGATGTCAAAGTTCGTTTCTTTCTATGCCCGGAAAACGCGTCAGCTAAACTTGATCGCGTCGGAAGATGATTGCAGCAGACGGTGAGTGAGCCGTATCATTCTGTCAGTGCGCCGCTCCTGAATATCAAATCCAAAGCCCCAATCTTGTTTTGCAAAGCTTGTGAAAGTGAGCACTCTCGCATGGTATTGCTTCACCAATGTTCCATATTGACCTCGAGGGACGAACTAGTTTTCATAGCTGAAATAACCGCTCGTGCTTTTATCATTGCTGATTCGAATAAACGGCGCACACTCTCGCGCTCAGACATTTCTAAAGCTCTAAGCAAATCAGATCAGTTTGATTTTCTTATAGACATAGTACCCAGAGAGGAACCGCTCGGTGCTTCGTCGTCTGTTGCTGTGACAGGAAGCACAACCAAAGGGAAAAAGAAATCGGAACAGGTTTGTGTTAATTGAATTGGTAGGCTCATCTCAACATATTAATTTTTCCCGAAAGTCACATAGCCGGGCAGAATCAAACCCAGAGTCCCAGGAGAACGGAGAACATGCAGACGATCAGGTCACGCCGTCTGTTGTATTGGATCAGGTCTGTCTTCCCAACCATTTTATTTTGGATGATACCGATCATATCACGTTCTTCAGCTACGATCTTTACTTAATGCTGGTTCATCGGGTGGTGGGAGTGGTAGCGGCTTGGACAACAACGCTGTCTCTTGATTGTCTATGTTATTGAAACCTTTGCTTTTTGTTGTGCTTTCTCGATTGACGTATATGTTTATTCAGGCCCAGGTGTATAATATTCATTTTCTATATATCTTCTACTGGAAATCCAGACCATCCTGACAGGGACTCTATTAATCAAAGTCATCTTTTGAAGGCTTCTCTTCTCTGTCTGCCTTAGTCCATCCATGCCTCCGTAGGCTCATGTACGCGAACCTCTACTCCATAACCGTCTCCCGCATGCTTATGACGTACCTGCGTTTTGGGGTATATCTTCAAATGCATCAGATTGTCCTCCGGTCTCTGGGACGGCAGTAACTTCGTATTCCATCTTTGAATCGATTCCTGATGGCGTCTCTTGTGGTCCCGCTTTTTCTGATACCGTGACGAAGCAAAGGTACAACATGAATCGGTCTTCAATGTTCTTGATTCCGGGTTATACCCCTATCGCAACCTGCGCTGGTGTCTTCGTGAAGTGACTGGTCTCGAACTAGTTTCGGGGATAACGGGTGCTTGACGGTTGAATACATTTTGGGACGCTCTTTCCATGCATCTCTGTCTCTAGGTGCGCTGTTCGATGCTTTAGGCCACATATCCAAGAACACATTACTCTTCGATTCACAGTGACTAGTATATATTTCACCCTTCCAAACATCATATGGTTCAATCAGAAGGAATGTTCTGCGTGGCGTCTTTCCTTGCGGTTGCATCGTTCATTGGCCAGTTCTGTAGCTTATGACGAACTGATCCACTATGAAGACAAGAATCCGTATGTTACGACTTGCTCAACACGACCTAACGTCATGTGTATGACTAGGAATGGAAAATGGTTGCAAGTTGAGTAGGATACATTCATGCTTTGCAATGCTAACGTTAACTAACATCGCTTCCTACAGTCAGTACCACCTAGAGCCTCGCATCATAAAACTCTTTGCCAACTTGACCTATCTATCTCGAAGTAGTTGATCCTGTGAATCGCGACACTCCTCATATGCAGTCCTTTCGCGCAAGGCACGGGGCAATACGTCTTGGCACACGAGCAAATCTGCTATTCCTTGCTTTCAGGCTCGTCATGAAAGCTCGCTTGTTATTTGTCTGAGTACACAGCGTATCCGTCTTCGGCCAGCACGCATACGAGCAAACAACGCCGAAGTCATCTGGGAAAGTGTGCGGAACTGACGAGAATTCAAAGCAAAGCTCCTACGTATGTAGCCTTTTTCAACATATCATGGTACGACGCAAGACATACAACATGTAAATCTAGGGTTGTGGTATAGCGGAGCATGTTATTCAAACCATATAGTTTGTCGCGACTTGCTGTTGATTCTGTTCCTTACTTTATTTGAATGTGATCGTGCAAAGATGGAAAATCGACAAAGCCTGGACCCCAGGATCGACAGGAAATACCATGTTATACAGATGGACCTATGACCACATGAGAATATTCAAAATTCCTTTCATAATCCAAGTTTAGTGTTAAGTTCAACGAATGAGCGTGGTCTTGGGGGCGTTTCAAATAGGTATACATATGCGGCAAGGAACGCAGATAGGGTCGGCATCAGCCAGAATGAGAACTAAGTAGAGAACCAGATGACTCGGCCAACGCATGAGGTGCTTTATCACACGACTCCCTCAGTAGTCATGTAATTATACAGAGATCAGTGAAGCCAAAATAGTACAGCGGCCTCGGTATTCTAGAACAGAGCCGAGTATAATGAAATGTCAGGCGACGAACAATAACACATAGTACAAGGGAAACAATAGCCAAATATGAGGAGAATATAACGTCCAGATAATGCAAGTTCATAAAGTAACGGTGGTGAGAACAATATCGTAGCCTCGCGACAATACTGACCCGTACCAAAAATCCAGACATTGATTGACACCGTTGATTGAGATCTGAAACGTCGACCGGAGTTATCAATGTATGAGCAAAGAGTCAACGAAGACGAATATTGACAGCGATTTGGCCAGACTCTAGAGGACCAGTGGCATTTTGCCGAGACGTGATCTATCTGGAATTACTGATATGCGGGGATCACAGCGGGGTTGCTACATCTTCTCAGATATGCAGGAACCAGGAGAATAGAGGTTTTCAATACTGCAAGTGGATTCGTTAGCCAGAGTCGAATATTTGGAGGTTGCTGAATTTGTTAACAGACTATGAACGCTGGACTATTCACTCGCCAACCGAAAGTCGCATGCAGTTGTTATCAGTGCTTCCAAGTCCTATTAACTGAGATAAGCTAAGTTCTGTTCATCGAAGACCGGGCGGTGAAATAATTTGTTAGGTGTGCGCGGAATTCGATGTTACTTCCGACAGCGATCGCTTCTTCTAGTTGACTCACAGGTTATTACCTGCTTTGAAATTATGTTAGTGATGAATTGCTGCTTTGTATAACATCAGCACTCAGCATTGCAATATCAATATTCAATCAGCACAATTGATTGCGTGAACATCGTGTAAAATGGATTAATAATAACGTCACCGTGTATTCTGGTCGTTTCTCTGCCGTAGTTCTAGGTCCGAACTCTGCGGAGACCGTGCGTTCTGGAAGAAAAGTTGTTCCAGGTATGCCCGTCCGCGTCAAGCGTACTATACCAGTTTTAACAAGCCGGATACCCGCCTTCAAGTGTACAGAAATAAGCAATATATGTCAAGGTTGATGGTGGTTTGATGACCCGGTATCGAGATGGCCAACCAAATATAATATAGTCTCGGACTTCGTACCGAGGTAAGACAGGGGCAACATACATATGAAACGTCCTAGCTCGCTGCGTGGACGCCAAAATCTGATGATTTGAGAAAAGTGTGGGGGGGGCGCAAGCGTTGTTGCATAAGACAACAAGCCTTATCTCCGAGGTAGATGCCTCCCATCAGAAAAGACGGAAGAGAAGACAATACGTAGAACGGCAATAAACAGCTGATACGACCGGGATATCTGACTCGGATACTTGCACTGAGCGGAACCCGATCACTCGGTATAATCCATTCATTTCTCACGACCAGTGACTGTTCCCGCATCAGGGAAATAATCTGTTACAACGCGGGCACCACCCTAGTCCAAAGTTACAAAAGCCAAAGCGGGGATTTGTTACAAACATTATTTTGACAGGTATCTAATAATACATCTAATTCCCATGAATATCAGTCGATTTATCTTTTATTTTTGGTCACAAATTGTGCTCTGCAATATGTCGCATGATTGTCAGAGATGATAGCAATTCTGCCATAATTCATGCTAAGATTAGGCTTTTGGCTGGTACGGTTTGACGGATAGAACATGACACATACCAAGCGATAGATGAACAAATGGCGGTGTTATGGTGAGAAGGTTCCCAGAGGTTCCTACGACGAACTTGTCTGGTGGCCGGACGTAGTAGTGAGCGATGACGTTGTTCTCCGAATCGAAACACTAGTTGATGTCAGTGACGGTTCTCCAAGTCTTGCATTTTTTCCGAAAAAATGACTCACAGACCACTCTTGACCTTTAACGGTACGGTATGTCCACCTGTAGTCGTGCCCGTCTGACGCTGTGAATTTCCGTGACCGTGATCTTGGGGAATTGTTCCTTATTAGCGAATTTGAAAAGAAAAACACGTAGCTTACCCGCCAAACAACGACGTCCTTCTCATATACTGATTCATAGGAAGTGATATGGATTGCACATATGAAATTGTGCCAAGCGAGCCACTCGAGCCGAATTGGAGGATTACTGAGGGTTTGCGATGGTGGTGGAAGTGCTGAGGCAAGCTCGACGGTCGGTTTCCGATATCATATATCATCAAGGTCCCGTCCGAGTCTGTCTTTCGAGGGGAAGGGGCCACTCGGAAGAATATTCGGTCGTAGATGTCGTTAAAGTCTGTAGTGGAGTGAGAACCTGACCGGTCCTCTAGTAGATAAGGTAGCTCGCGGTTCATCATGGACATCAGGGGGCTTGATGAATTAACTACGACGGGAATGGGAGAAGGAAGAGGAGGGGCGGGGTGGGATTGAGGGAGCGGCACGCAGTCTGTGGTCGTCCCTTTTGTACTCGAAAGCTATATGACAGCACCACGGGTTCGGAGTCGATGTGACCCGCAACGTGCGTTATAAACCAGATATGTATTAGATTGTATATAGTAGTTAATGCAGAAGAAGCCAGGGTTTAGAAGGCAAGTCCCAGCAAATGGGAGTTGTCGCCAGCGCCCTGGCAAGTGGCCGGGATTTTCGCGAAGTTCTTTCCCCACTGCCGAGCGCATTGTTGTGTAAGCGGCCACAGGTACTCGCGTCCTGGGACAACCTCTCTCTCTCTCCAAATCTCTCGGAATTGATTGTTTTCGCCAATAGAGTCTCTTTTAGAAACCTTCATACAGCCGTAATGATAACGTGAGGTGTGGAGTAGCAATATCACATAGACTTGTGGTTCAAGTCAAGAGCTGTCACATGACTCAAATCTATACAGATGCAGCAGCTCATATATAAACATCTACTATGTAGCCTGGCAACACAACCCAAATGTACAGGAAAACGCATTGGAGTCACGCTCCGAATTTTCGCAGTTTCTGCGCCCCGAAGTTGGGCTGGGACACGTTGGATAATAATCAGGTTGTAAGATGATCAAGCAAGAGAACACGCGATCGGGATTATCATGTGGCTCTCAATTTCAAAATTCAAAACAGAATGTTGGCGGAAGCAAACAAAGAGTAGGGAACCTGAGGGAAGTCGGGAGACGCTAGGACTCCCGACTTCTATGGGTTTGGCATCGCGAAGTGAAGGCGCACCGCGTGAGTCACATTCCACCAGAAAATACTAGGATGCGACTGAAACATCTTCCCGCGGTACATTGGCACTGGGCAGGTTCGAGAACCTGTCAGGTCAGAGGGTCACTGATTGTTGATCTAATATATCACATATGTGATATGCCGATTACTGGGTTGTGTAAATGAAAGTACCACCCCAGTCTCATGGGGTCAAGGGTAAGACCGTGTGCCAGTGGTTTATAAATATGAAATGTGAATTTCTCAGTCGTCGTGTTCGGGTCGCTGGCTGTAATGAAAAAGAAATAAGACCTGGTGATAATAAGTAGATAAATGAGCCCACCCAGCCATTTTCGAACGATTCGTCGCAGGTGACCCAGCGCTAATTGTAGTACCACCCTTGTTCCTTGTTGTGTATTTTAATAGACTCTAAGCAGCGCTTGGCAAAGAATAGGTACTAGTCGGAGGATCAATTAGATCAGTGCTGTCCTAGGATACCGAACGTAGCATGCGCGTAGCGGTCACGCACTCCTGAATGATGAGCCCCCCCGTAAGGAGTGGTGTCAATAGATGGCAGCAACGAGACCTGATATACACACCATCTTGTGCTGGCTGACGTGATGGTTATGGGAGTGCTGGAATGAAAATGCGCTCTATGGCCTCATAGAACACGCTAGAATGGTGTGACTGTTAACCGCTGCATGTAACGCCTGTTTGGGAACATGCTGGCAGCGGTCGGACACTTCCATTTGGTAACTTTTTCTGACCGATCCTCAGGCGATGTCGCCATTGTAGTTGGTCTCTCTCTCTTGAGCGTCACTATCTCGCTGATAAATCTGCGCGTCTGCGGTGACATAGGCTGGACCGACGCTTTAGACAACACTCTCCCAACAGCCAAACAAGAAAAGGCACGCCGCCTGGCAGTTCGCCTAGGTCCCGATCATAGTATATATACATACTGGCTGTCCGCAGCAGGGCCCCCTCGGCGCAGTCATAGTGCCTAAGTACGGATGGGCGGATCGGTTGGCTGCAATGCGATCCTGTGGAATGCAACGACGGAGAACCCTGGCGTGACGGTCGCATTGTTACCAGGAGATTAGGGGCGGTCACCCCGGCACCCTCGGATCGGATTGCTGTGGGACCTCTTTGTATTGCAGTGGTCAATGGTGATGAGATGGGTTTGATCAAAAACGGGGCGGAGAGACTACGGAATACATACCATCTCAGGTGCAGTCGGTGATCACCATCTGATATTCATATTAAATAACTATTTCATTTTTCGAGCGGCATGATCCAGTGGAGTAATACTCGCCCCATGTGCGACGAGACTTTTCTTCGTATTCACTGAACACTCCAACGTTTTCAGAACAAGCTATTTTTGATCATCCACACGTTGCTCCACCAGGTCCACCCAGCAATTTGTTTTTGCATCTGTATGCCCCCACTACATTCAAATACCCTTGGAAGTTGGAACGTCACTACCGGAGAAAGCCAGGTTGATTCGGTATCAGTTCACGTTGACAATGATTTGATCTTCCCAGAGGTCGAAGCGATCAAATTTGGATTTGCTACGGCGCAAGCAGTTGGATTGAATTCAGGAGTAAATGCGAGGATCCAGGTGGGATTCAAGTAGTCAGACGGTACACTACGCATGATGATCTCGGGAGTCGGGATCATTATAAGGGTCAATCTTCTATCCATCGCTTAGTCACCTGTTGTTCAGATTTGCTGTGATGGCTTTGGCAGCAAACTTGTACTTGGATATGTATATATGTTCTCATGCGATGTACGGTCTCATAATGGGTGGGCGGTGACTGCTAACTGTCATCAGTGGAGCCTTCTGGTCGAGCGTTTCGAAGAGTGACGGCAGTTTATTAAGAAAATTTAGCAGCGGAGTGCGGGAATCACTTCCGAGCAGACTTCCTGCTCTCTACGAACAAAACGCGCGACTTTACTATTTGGATAGATGAGTAGAGGGCCAGCAGTGTAAGAAAGATGGAAGAGCTACCTCTAGGATCATATTTGACGGCAGAAAGCTTTGGGCCTTGGCGGAGACGTTGAGTTGTGTAAAAGAAACCGGTCTGAGCGGTGGATATCATGCGAACGATGAGTGTCCTGATGAAGCGAAACAAGTCAGAGACAGAGCATGTGGGAATATTAGAAGCTGGGCTGACCTTGCTTTCGCTTTGCCGGCCATTCGTGGGTCAGAGGATGGCGAGGGCCAAGTAAGTGGTATAGTAATCGGTGTCACAGATGATGACCGTAACGTGGATCTGGTTACCTAAGCTGCCGGATTAGGCAACGCGTTCTTGAGGATCTGGATCAGCTGTGAACTGAAATCCGACTATGGGTTCGTATATTTCAATTGCTGGGCCTGCACTCCATCATGCATCAAACGGCTGCCTGAGAAACTGACTCACCACTAACCTCAATGGCCTGGACTCCGCTGGGAATTTCTCCTCGCGTTTTCGGTCTAGATTACTAACCTCCTCCTCCTATCCCTCCCGTATAAATACCGCAACGTTCCTGTCTCTTTTTTCCAACACCTCTTCTCAATTCAACATCCACTTGCTCGGTCCTTGTTCAACTCCCTCTGCAGTCATGAGCTCGCCCAGAATCGCCATCGTCATTTACTCCATGTACGGCCACATTACCAAAAGTCTGTCCGCTCTCTTCTTCTTCTTCATCTTGGTTATCTCATATTCGACTATGCTACAGTGGCAGAGGCCGTCAAATCAGGCATAGAAGCTAGTAAAGGCACTGTTACCATCTACCAGTATGTCGCTATCACTCTTTTAGGTCTATGGCTTCAATTAACAATCAACGACTCCGATAAGGATCCCTGAGACTCTTCCCGAAGCCGTACTCCAGAAGATGTATGCGCCACCAAAACCTGATTACCCGATTATCACTCCCGAGATTCTCAAGGACTACGACGCCTTTATGTTCGGCATTCCTACGCGTTACGGTAACTTCCCCACACAGTGGAAAGTGAGCGGCGTTCTCGCATTTGATATTCAAACACATCGACCTGATTTTCGTTGTGAAAAAGGCTTTCTGGGACTCCACCGGCAAACTTTGGGCTGAAGGTGCTCTCGCTGGTAAATTCGCTGGCGTGTTCGTAACTACTGGCACCCCTGGTGGAGGTCAAGAGGCAACAGTCATGAACTCTATCAGTACTTTGACTCATCATGGGATCGTCTTTGTCCCTCTCGGTTACACGACAGCCTTTGCGCAACTCACCAACTTGACTGAACCTCATGGCGGTAAGTTCTTTTTGTAATTCGTTAATCCGTTTCTGATGGCTGTGGGCTTTCATAGGTAGTCCATGGGGCGCGGGTTCATTTGCTGGTCCTGATGGATCGAGACAACCATCCGCTCTTGAGCTCGAAATGGCTTCCAACCATGGGAAAAACTTCTACTCCATCGTCTCAAAGGTCAAATTTTAAACAAGTATTGTACACGTAATAGACTTTCTCTATTACTATCGATTCTTGGCATCTTGCAATTGTATTATCATTGATACCACTCGTTTCTCGCAAAACTGGTGATGGCAAGATACGGATGGTATGTACAGAATTAACCCATAATGAGAGGAAAGGTCCCAAAGTCTTGTGTGTAAAAAGTTATGAAATGGTTAATCACTACTGTAAGCATCAGGATTCTCTTCATCGTTCCGCATCCCGGAGTTGTACTGAGGGGGAAACTCACAAGCGGCCCTTTTCATACACAGCAATTTTGAGCTCGGTGTTCAGTTTATAACCGTACTGTGCGGAAACACGGTCCGAACAGATAAGGGGAATAGCCCTGGAATGCATCAGCCAAACGGGGAGCAGAAAAACGTCAAGCTCAATACCAGCATCAGGAGTATACGCGTTTCGTAAGAACCGTCCACCGCTATCCATCTCCGGAATACCACACCCCGAACAATGTGCTTTGACCAAGTACTACAGCGATCTCCGACTCCGACTTTTTAATTGGAAGTGGCCAAAGGAAGAACCATCAAAGGCGCAGTTATGAAGCGTGATGATGCCACTCGTCCTTTGCTCAAGGCCACACCGCCGCACTTTATGGGCCCTCAGGCTCATAAAGAGCTTGATGACTGGATCATGTATTACTCTCGAACACCGTCGTAACCTAAGTGAGTGGACATTAAATGTCGATCCTCGTTTACACTTACCGACGATCCTTGCGCCAAGATGACATCTAGATTTGACTACGTTGCCGGACAAGTGTGCATCGTGGAAGCAGAAGTAGCAGCGGAACATACCGTCCTTCAACATCTCCATGGAGAGATATGCGTTCTCAGGGCACACTACGACAGCGTCCTATTCAAGGTGGAGGTCCTCAGCATGTCGCTCTTTGAAAAACGGGAACGGCTGTTGAAATTGACACAAAATCAAAACGATTCCAGTTCTACGCAAAACCTGCTCGCATTAGAAGCAGAAATCACCACAGAGGAACGTGTATGGGATACATGGGATGCGGAATTAATAAAGGTTCAAGACTGTATGGATGCCAAGATGCTCGAGGGTATAAAGATCGAGACATCCTTGCAGGAGAAAGTAAAAGCGCTGAGACAGATTCATGGCAAGTTTTGCCCAAGCACAAGTTTCTGGATACCATCGACGCACCCTATGTTGACGACGCTTGGGTGGGATGAATCAAAAGATTGGGGTTTCCACGGAGATGGCAGGGACTACGCGAAGCCGATAGTTTTTGACGTTAGGGAATGGCGACCGTTTTGGAACTTAACCGAACCGGCGTTAGAGGTTGGGTTGTTATGAATGTACTTCTGCTCAAGCAGTGAGTGCTGGTGAGCCGGAAAGACGGATGGTCACACTAACCGTCTGCAATATAACAATACTCTCTCATCTTTTTTACTGGTGATTGCGGCCACACAGTGATATTGTGTAGCGAGTCCTCCTAGCGAGGCACTACAATACACCTTAAATTAAAACCTTGATTCTGATCAGCAACTATGTGTGTAATCTGCTCTTCCTGACTGACCTGCGTTCTGACATACTCCCAGGGAATCAACTGAACAAAAGCCACTATAAACAAAATGTAGAAAACAATGCCAACCTCGTCGTCGCTATCTCGCGTACGCGTTGCACCAGTGGTCGACTTCGTTGCGTACTCCTTAAAATTCCAGGTCGGTCTTCATCGCGGGTTTCCGACCACTGACCAGTTAATACTACGATGTACTCGAGAGCCAAGAGGCTTTTTAACACATCTTGGGAGCCTTCAGCTGAGTCCTGCGCAGAACCCGGAAGGAGGGTTCGGTTTGGAAGAAAACGTGGGCAGTTAATCTTGCCTCGAAAGTCAGATGACGTGACAGAAACCGTAGTAGTAATTGTTCGATGAAAATCTTGTCCAGTTTGCGTCTGGAAATGCCGATCACCATCCAGTTCCGCATTCCACTTGAGCCTGAATCGGTCACAGTGGGGCAACATTGGTTGGATTCCGGACAGACTGCATTTTAGACGGCGACTTGGTCACCACTTGCAGAGTGGCCCCACTGGAAATGGATAGCAACAGGCAGGGAATGTAACTCAGGCCGTAAGAGACGGACCGCATTGACTTTCTGGCAGTACTACCAACATATCTACTTCGCCGTTCACTTTGGGATCGAAGTTGCACGAACGACTCGGAGTCGCATGCTAGTGTTGTAGGGATATGCAGGCCTACTAGATTTTACTCGGACTCACGACAACCAACAAGTTGAAGGCATATGGCCCGAGTCCCACACTTGATCGATTGCTTTGGTGATTTGGAGACCTCTACATGATAATTATCAGCAGATGGAACCTGAGTTGACTAGTCTGTATCTTTTCTGCTCAATTACTACCAACCAGTGCACATAACTTCAGAATTAATTATCAAGTCGCACCTCATTCATATCTTCAGGAACCATTTTTGCACGCAGGGGCGACATCAAGCATCGAAGTACTTGAGCAAGTGATCAAGCCGTTACAGATAACTTATTTGATGACAGAAAGTCGTATAAATTCGTGATTTACAGAACAGAATCTGGTTTACCAAGCGAGCTTGGCAAGCAGCGATCGAGGGTAAGCTCTGACAAACCACTTCCTCGATTCTTCCAACAGCAAAAGCACGACACCGTACCTGAATATTTATACGTCATGAGTAAATACGCGGAATTTGAAGCTCGATATAAACGTACGCCATCGGAATGAAGAAAAGTTCGGCTTCAATTCCACGAGTTTGGAATATCTTCTGGAACCAAGGGATATAAGAGAAGAAGCTGAATATACATCAGGCCAAGCAAATGTCAACCAGCTGTATTAGAGATTAACAGATGGGCTTGAATACGCACCATCCGAGACCCAATGCCATAAGCATTGCAGGAAAGATGTAGATATTGCGTGTTTGAGGACTTCCGATCGGGTTCTGTTGGAACAACGACCGACGACGAGTACGAGTAGAAAGCAGATTGAACCATTGCATCAACACGAGGTTGAAGAAATCTTAATTTAACAGGTCAGGCTACAGTATTCTTTGAGTAAGGTTTCAGGTAAACTTACAAATGGACTGCGCTTTGTTTTGCAGCTCAAGAAATCTGTCTGAACTGACAGGAACAGGTCCTCCATAATTGAGGAAAAGAGCGGAGAATGGAACCCCATTCCGTTGAAATCCGAAATAGAAAGCACTATTGTAGTTAGGAGCAATCAGACACCACCGAGAAGAAAGCGGGATACAGATGCTCACCCTGTCATCGCTGTCAAACTCTCGAGAACACCAATGAAGAAATACGCATGGCACAAGAGTCTCCAGTTTGCAAGACGGTCGGTTTTACGGTTGCGAGGTTTCCTCTGAAGCAAATCGGCTTCGGGTTTCTCGTATATAAGGGAAAGAGCGGGAAGAACGTCCGTGACAGTACATATGAGGATCATTTGGATGTTACTCAAAGCTTGCGGTAGGCCTGCATCACCGAATGTCAAATAAGGCCCAAGTAGTAAGGAATGTGGTGACAGACCGAACAATACATTTAGAAGCACAGGCATAAGCTCCGAAAAGCTTCCTGAACGTGTAATTATAGAATGAGCCGCAATACCATGTTAAGAAAAACACACTGACCAGCAGGAAGGAGGTACAAAATGGACTTGCGAAGATTTTCGAAACACAAACGACCATATTTAATACCGGTGATAATAGCGGAGAATTTATCCAAAAGTATGAGATCGGCGGCCTCCTAAGGATTAGAATGATAGATATTAGATAAAGGGGCCATGTTACGGGACATATCGACTTGCCATTGCGACTTCAGAACCACCTGCCACTGCAACACCGACATCTGCTTGCTTGAGCGCTGGAGCGTCATTGACTGAATTTGCGTTAAGCTTCGCTTTCAAGGGGTGGGGTTATACTACACACCTCCATCGCCAGTGACAGCAACTGTGCAGTCATTGGCTTGGAAAGTACGCACTATCTGAAACTTCTGTTGTGGACTAGTACGTGCAAAAACGATCTCGTCGAACTAGGAGATCATGCTAGTCAGCCAATTAAACCAGGCGTCAGAGGAGTCTTTATCTCACAGTCATGACTTGCTTCCATTGAGATTCCGTCATTGTGGTCATTTCCTGGCCACTGAGAACTAAACTCGTCAAAAGGTCACCTTTCTCCTTGTTGCTATCGAAAGCAGGGATTTCTGCTAAAGGCTTGTCGTAAGGAAGATCAGACAGATGCTTAACTGCGTGAAGTGGAGTTGTGATAATGCCAACTTGTTCGGCGATCGCAGTTGCTGTGAGCGCAAAGTCGCCTAGTACGGAAGTGATTTTAATATCAATGGAAGATAGAACAACAATGGCCGATTTACCCGTGACCATTGCGAATCTGATCCCAGCATTGCGACAAACACGGACAGTTTCTGCAGTATCGTCTCTAGGTGGATCAACAAGAGCGATGAGGCCAACAACAGTAAGGTCAATATTAAGGGCGATAAGCCGCTCCTCGAGTCCGTTGATGTCATGGATGACACTTTTGTCGAGTTCAGCTGCGGGGATTATCTTCTTTGCGAGGAGCAAGACACGTTGACCACGGAGAGCAAAGCCTTCCTGGATAGCAGAAATTTTGGCGGTAACCTTGGGTGACAATGGTGATATTTCCCCATTGGAATCAGTTAGTTGAGAGCAGCGTCGCAAAAGTATATCAGGGGCCTGAGAAGATGAAAGAATAGTTTAACACAGGATCATAGGGATATGGAAAGACCTACGCCTTTAACGAGGAGAACAAGGTCCTCCTGGTTAAAATTATCCGAAGGGAGGACAGGAAAGGGAAGGAACGGCATGTCAGACTTGCATCGGAATAGTTTGAGAGCAAACTTGTTCTCTGTCATAGAACGTCACTGCAATGAAATATCGGAGTCGACACAATACTTGCTTGAATTGAATGCGATCTTTCCGACCTCTTTCCACGTACCGCGTGCAGCTTCAACAGACTCTATGCTCTCCGAAAACCGAAGAAGTCCAGAATCTGGATAACCGTTAAAGGCAAGGTTTGGCCATAGTACTCCATATGTGAAATACCTGTAGCATCACCATTAATCTTCCTATCCTCTATTAATTGTTTTTCTTCCGCTGTCTCGAATGATGCGTCGTTACACAACCCAGCAACGGCGGCCAGCATCTTGACGCTGTTGCCTTTTCGACTACCGATACTAGCCGTCTCTTTCGCGTCCAGGACGGTGTAGCAATCTTCTCCGACTGCAATATTCGCGACAGACATTCTATTCTGCGTAAGGGTGCCTGTTTTATCCGAGCAGATAACGTTGACGGCTCCAAGACTCTCGACTGTAGATAGTGATTTGCACAGTATGTTGCTTTTACGCATGGCGCCGGCACTGAGTTATTGCATAAGCGTTTTTGGGCAATTGACATAAGACATGAGAAAATCTCACATTACAGTCAACGACAATGTGACACACACAGGGAGACCCTCTGTATTCCGACAAAACATCAGTTATTGGAACCGTTATGGATGACAATTTTATGAGACACTTTCCAGGGATGAAAGCCACTGCAACCGAGACACAATCGATCAAGAGCACTGGTACACTCATGAACCCGGGGTGGTCGCGACGAAGCCAGGCTGCCCAGAGAACTGAAGCATGACAGCAGCTTTGAGATTGAAAGAGAGAGCTAGACACGGGCAGGACTTACTAACGATAAGAATTGCTACAGACAATGCCAAAAGTCCAATGATAAGAACGAAGCGGAATATCTCGATTTCCAAGGTTGTCCGAGCAGGTCGCTCCCTTGTCGCTTGCTTGGCGATACGGCCAAATACCGTTGAATCCCCTAAGCCAACACAGACCCCTCTGGCGCTTCCACTGGTGCACAGAGTACCTTGGAGGGCGATGTTGCGAGACTCCATAACTAGAACTAAAGTCAGATCGAGCGTCCATGTGACCTTGAAATGCAGGCGTACAATTCTGGTCAGTAGGATCCACTGTTCCAGAAATGGCTTCGCTTTCCCCTGTTAGGATAGACCTATCGAACTTGAGGTCGGAAGACACTTCAAATAGTCTGATATCTGCAGGAACTTTGGCACCAAGAGTGATCTTGATAATGTCTCCGGCCACCAACTGCGAAGCCGGAAGTCTACGTAAATGTCAAAAATTATTGCTGTTTTGATGTAAAGGATGCACGTACTGGAAAGAGTTGCCGTCACGGGTGACGAGGGTATTTGTTGGGAGCATGCTGCCGATAGAAGCCATAACGCGGCCCGTCGAGTAATCTGCGACTACTTAAAATGAAATTCTAGCGCAATAGGAAAAATTACCTTGCCAAGCGTTGAAGAAAGCCTGGATGGCAATGACGATTAGCAGGACGACGGCAAGGGCGAGGTTAGAGGCCGCAGGATTTGGGTCCCCTAATGGTCTCCTGTATGTAATGTTTAACTATGGTAATTCCTGCGATGAATCTGTGACATGCCAGGAGATGAAACATATCACACTAGCAATGAATAAAAGGCTCCCAAATCCTGAACAGAATACTAAGGAATGCAAGCACAGCGATATACAAGACAGACAGACCACCAAAGATGTAGAAGAAGATTTTCCTGGCCCAGTTTCGCGGAGGAGGACTGATGACATTCTTCCCGTACTTTGCGAGCCTTCTTGCAACCATAGGAGCATCTAGACCAGATTTGGGAGAAACTCCTAAACGAGTAAAGACTTCTTCGATGGAGAGAGAGTGCCATTCAAGATCCGAAAGGTCTAAGCAAGAGTGAGCAACGTCATGTAGTTGTGAAGCGAAATACAAACCTGCGACGCCCTTATTAGGCTTGATGTCTGCCCGACCTTCTTTGGTGTCTGTAACATGGATACTGACGAGTGGTTGAGTATTATCATGGAATGCAAGATATAGGCTCACACACCTTAAAGTCCTGAATTCTACGGGGATCTTATTGGTTGGATCTACACGGGCAGGACCAGTAGTGAGACTAGTGGAGTTCCCGATAGACAATGTCCTCGGAGACAGAGGGATGCCTTGGCTGAGAGCGGGCGGAACATAGGAAGGAGCAGGATCGACGGATTCGATATCGAACTTCTCACTTTCCACGTATGAGGATGTCATGGGAGATGTGGAGTAGCGAAAAGTGAAAAATGAGGCTGTTCTTCACGATTTAAATCATGCGGCGGCACCTATTTGGGGACATTGCGAATTAGGCCAACTCTGAACGAGGGATTTATGCTAGATGTCCGGCAAGAAGATGTAACGAAGCTGAGGAACGGATACCTTATCTCTTTACCATCATCAGAGATCCACGGTCCGAGCCGTGCATGTATGCAAAACGGCCGTGAACACCTGATCCGAATGCTTCGCTGAACGGAGGGTGTAGTAATCGTGAGAATGCCCAATGTCTACATCCTGTCAGCCACCACAACTTGGCCTAATCCGTCGATGCAAGCAACCACCTCCACTCCTGTCGCCCACAACGCGCTGCCCCCGCAGTCCTCGACCACGGCCGCCCGCTCCTCCAGGATATCAACTCATTCACATATCAAGGGCCTTGGTCTTACTGCAGATGGGCTCGCTTCCCCTGAGGCCGCTGGTTTCGTTGGTCAAACAAATGCACGAGAGGTGTCGTCTTCCTTATCCATCCCCACAGCGTGTTGGGGAAATATTTAGATCTTCTATTAGGCTTGCGGAGTCGCTGTCGATCTCGTCAAATCGCGTAAATTCTCTGGACGCGCTCTCTTACTTGTTGGTGCACCAGGAACCGGGAAAACTGCTCTCGCACTTGCAATATCACAGGAGCTCGGTGCAAAAGTTCCTTTTTGTCCGATGGTGGGTTCAGAGGTATATAGCACAGAGGTGAAAAAGACCGAGGTATTGGCAGAGGCTTTTCGTAGAGCCATTGGTGCGCGATCTTTCCAATTTGTGATACCTTGTCCCTTACCGCAGTCACAGGTCTTCGAATAAAGGAGACAAAAGAAGTTTACGAGGGCGAGGTCACCGAATTGACACCAACCGAAGCCGAAAACCCTCTTAGCGGATACGGAAAAACTATATCTCATGTTATCGTTGGTCTCAAAACCGTAAAAGGCACCAAACAGTTGAGGTTAGATCCCAGCATATACGAGGCCATTTTGAAAGAAAAAATCGTCGTGGGAGATGTCATTTATATCGAAGCCAACACCGGCGCAGTTAAACGAGTTGGTCGTTCTGACGCTTATGCCTCTTCGTACGACCTTGAATCAGAAACGTACGTACCTCTCCCAAAAGGTGACGTGCACAAGCGGAAGGAGCTTGTGCAAGACGTCACTCTTGGCGACCTTGATGCTGCAAATGCACGGCCCCAAGGTGGTCAAGACATCATGAGTGTCATGGGAAGTTTGGTGAAAAGTGGTAGGACGGAAATAACGGAAAAACTGAGGAGAGAAGTGAACAAAGTTGTCAAAGGCTACGTGGATCAGGGAGTAGCGGAGGTTGTACCAGGCGTTGTTTTCATTGACGAAGTGCACATGCTTGATATCGAGTGTTTCACTTATCTTAATGCCCTACTCGAATCTCCGATGGCACCGACTGTGGTACTGGCCACTAACAGAGGCAACTCGCTCGTCAGAGGAACCACAGATATTATCTCCCCGCACGGTATCCCAGTTGACTTACTCGATCGGTGAGTTTATATCACTCCAGTCATGCCGAACCAGATCTTGATATACACCCGTGTAGGTGTCTCATTGTCAAAACGGATGGATACACTACTGCGCAGATCGCGAGAGTACTTCAGTTACGATCAAATGTCGAAGGACTGAAACTCGGCCCTGGTGTTCTCGATCAACTTGCAGCAGAGGGTGACAAGAGTTCTCTTAGATACGCCCTCCAACTGCTCACGCCTGCGTCCATCCTCTCGACGCTCAGTGGAAGGACGCAAATTGAAGTAGATGATATTTCTGAGATGGGAGAGTTGTTCTTGGATGCCAAGACGTCTGCTGCCATGATTGGTAGTGCGGGTTATTGAGTCTTCAGGGCCGTGGACTTATATTGACTGGCTGCGGTGCTTTCGAAAATTATTTGTATTGATTGTTCTCATTAATTCATCAACTGTGGCTCAAATCAATAATAACATTCCGATCAATAACTGTCAGTGGCAAACTAAGCCCGTAAATTATTCTGATGAAGTGCCTCAAAGGGACGATGCATACGTGTTTCATCATGATCAAATAAGAGTCAATTCACACATTATTTTTTACGAAGGGCAATGCCGGACAAAATTATGAAGGGCAATACCAGACAACAATAGTTGCCCTTATTCTCTTTACTCCTCTCTCCTTCGCGGCCTTCTGTAGCATTTCTCTGATATATACGTACAAAGACAATAAACTACTTGACAATTATCAGAAAAAGGAGGGTGGCTATAATTCAAAATGTTTCTCTCTCTCGTCGCGTTTACCACTATTCTGTTACTCGTTATAAGCAAGAAATTATCAGAAAGTCGGGCTAAAGGTTCTCACCGTATTTGACAATAGCAGTGTTTCCGATGCAAAGGCTTCTTCGGCTTTATCGCTCATATCAAATATAATTTCTCCACCATTGGCAATGTCCTCGTGCTTGATGACGGGAGTTTTTACATTTCTTCCGTTAACACGCAACGACTTGACATATTTTTTCGTTGCTGCTCCTTGTGCTTTTATAACCAAAGGCTTTGGAGAACCGGGGAAGTCGATGGTGACTTTATCGTAGAAAGGACTATAGGGTGTCAGATAAGGAGCGGGATGGGTAGGGAAAGAACGCACGAGCCGACCACATATTCGTTAGAAACTGGATCAACGGGATAGAAACCAAAAGCGCTGAATATATACCATGCGCTCATCTGGCCACAATCTTCATTCCCAGGAAGTCCATCGACAGTAGAGTTATAGTCAGAACTCGCTATTGCTCTGATGCGCTCCGCTCCTTTAGATGCAGCACCAGCAAGAGCGTATAGATACGGAATATGGTGCGAAGGCTGTCTCGCACGCAAGGTTTAGCAGATGGTCTGGGAATGTGCCAACATACACACCTCGTTTGTGTGATCGTTGTGTCCTATAAAATGTGAATTTCAAGTCGTTCCAATAGGAAAAAGCACAAACCCCCATTGAAATGTTCATCTAAAAAGTTCACAAATTGTGCTTTCCCTCCCCTCACACGAATAAGTTCATCGACATCGTGCACAACGTCGAATGTGTAGGCCCACTTGTCGCCTTCCGTCCAACCGGCATCAGGTCCGGCCCATGATCCGTTAGCGAACTTTGCCTCCATGAATCCTGTATCAGAATTAAACAGGCTGAACGGAGCAGACCTTGCCCGTTTCAAGAAAAAATCTGCGTCGCTGGTCTTATCCAAAGCAGCAGCAAATTTATACACAGCATAGTCATCGTCTACATAGGTATGATTATCCAGAAAATCGATGGTAATGTGTAGGCAGTCTCACAAGCGTAGTCCAGAGTACGGGAAGCAGCCTCGGAGTGGATGTCGGAGGCAACCCAACCTTTTGTTGCATAGACGGTAGATAAACCTGCACGAACCTCGTATCCAACATTCTAGAATACGAGTCAGAAACAATTATAGAACGATGATAAACAAATCGTCGTTAACAAACCTCTTCCCGATCAAAGTATCTAGAACACGTCGAAATTAATGTTAATATCATGTATAAATATGTGACATGGTAAGCGACAAACGAGGTGTTCTGGTCATTCACAGGCGGTACTGTGGCATCTTTGTGTACTGCCTCGTAAGCAAGGTCTAGGTCGAAGCCCTGGACACCCTTGATGACTGCTTCTGCAATCTGGGAGTCTGCATGTGTTCCCACCTGCGTAACAAAATCGTTACTAGATATTGGTCAAGATCATCAAGGAAGCTTACCATAATGTTGGTTTCTGGTTAGATGTGCGCGAGTCATAAAAATCCAAAATCAACAATACCGTTGACAATTTACCGACGATATTTTTCCACATGGGTAGCCAGCCGCCCTAACATCTAAATGAATATGGATAAAAGAGTTTGTAAACATCATTACCTCCTTATAGTCCTGGAGCATCGATGTGACCATGCCCGGCAATCGCTCTGGAGCCAACAGGATTAACCATCCCCAGGCAGCGCGATATGTATCCTTTAGGGAACTTAGTGAGGATCACCAAAGTTATTTGGGAAGCATACCCAGATAGAATAGCCAGTATATGATACACCGTCATGAACTGATTCATCATACCCAGAGTAGTACTTTCCACCTTCACTTTGCTCATAGGGATACTAAACGGAGGATTCATTAGCAATGATCTTGCGGAAAGAAAAACGGGAGATCAGACCTGTAACGTGTGGAATAACGCAGTATAAAATACAAAAGCGTCGTCTTCGCTGGCACCTTCGATTGTAACTCGATCTAGCTTCTCAGCCCATTCCTTTCTAGTCTGGTAAGCTGTATGCTCCAGCGGCGTTCCGTCGGGTATCTCATCATCTAAATTCTTCCTCGCTTGTTCTACAGATATAAAAGAAACTCCAACGCGAACGTCAACAACTTTGGTATCTTGAGTAAATGTCACGAAACCGGATAGCAGCTTGTCTTCCGCAAAAGTCTCTCCGTGGTTCAGGGTCCCGTTCACAGCAGTACCCCACGACTCAAAAGGTTGGCTGAAGCGAGCACAGAAATAACCGCGGAAAGATGTTGCGGGATTTGGTCCAATGATGAAATCTTGACGTTCAGCGTTACTGCCAGTAATTTCTTGTGCTGAAGGGTTGATAGCGATGGAACCGAGGGGATAGGTAACATTAGTAGGGTCAGCAGAACCCATTACAGAAGCTCGTGAGGCTTCAATAAGGACATAGGGCGTTTGCGTATCTGTGAAAGTGAGACGAAGATGGCCAACTCGAGAAGCTGGCAAAACAGGTATTAGGAGTAAACGATACATAAAATTGGATAGACGGGCATACTAGCACTCTGTTCAGCAATGACCTGTCCGCCTTCGACAGGATTGAGCTCGACTTGATAATAGCTTGGCGTTACTATCTCATCGTCGTGCGTAAAAGCCATTCCTCGATCCTGAAATAAAGGTTTTACAGCTCCAGTCCCAGGAACAACAACGACTTGTCCGCTTTCTCCCATCCAGATAGCAGGCTGATGAGTCCCCTGAAACCCGTGTATGCTTGAAGCGGTATAGTTATACGGTGTCACAGAGACGTAATTTTGTCTGGTTTGCGCAACCCAACGCGTCATGGCGAACGGAGGGGCTGTAGAGGGAATCATACCCCCAGATCCATTCGGGGAATCTCCACCATTGCCAATGAGGCTGGAGAATACTTGAGTGCGTTGATATGTGGAAGACAAAGATGAAATAACATACGGATTAACGTGGTCGACCTGTTTGCTTGGTGGGATGGAAAATTGAGGGAGTATCTTCTTCGCAGATATCGAAGCCAGAAGCGAAAGGAGCACGGCGAGTTTGCCGTACATCGCGAGGATTCCTGGTCGAGGGCCGTTTGTTGCAACCGTTATAAGCAGCAGCCCATCGGGTGGGTCAGGTGACAAGCGGCGGGGCACTCCGCTTTCCTCGAAAATCGCGGTTCAACCCCGTGGACAGGCCAGATGTGAGAAATAAATAAGCAAGCTCGTCACAAGCCTCTCAAACCCGAACCGTTCGGGACCGGTCAATCCACCGCGTGGCCAAATACGCAAGTTATGGGCTAAGTCTTGTCAAAAACTCCCATTGACGAAACTGTCTGAGGACGGCAACAATCTAAAGTACCAAATATCCTACGTTTGTCTTGTTCTATGACATACGAAGCAACAGCCTCCTGTATTTCTACCAACTTGAATATTAACATTCAAGCAAAGCGTTACCTTGATATTATTATGATAAGGATTCGTATATGTCCAGGACTCTCACGGGGAATTTTTATACCATCTTTACGCCGGTTTGTTTGATGATGATGTGTTGTTATGCGCAGCAGAGGTCAAGTATACCGATGTTCATAGCTCTCGCGAAGTCCTGGTTGGCGTGCTCTGAACGCACACAACTGGTGTGCCTTTCACGGACATCTAACTTCATAGTAGCTAATACAAACATATAACTCAAAACAGTCAAAGGACACGAAAAGCCGTAGGAGGTAGTACTACGCGCACGTCCTTTTTTTTGGCATGTAGTACAGTGATCAAACGCAAGGTTTGTCCTGGATTTGTCCGTTCATGTCTTCGGCAAGAGTACTGGCAAAAGGAGTATGACGTCTGCCAAGTCGTGCATTACGTTGCAGAGGGCGAGTGCTAGATGTCTCACAGCTTTCAATGCGCCTTAATTCCTACAGGGAGCTGGTTTCCCGTTCTGTAATTCATTCCGAGGCGATGCTTATTTTCATCCAGACTTATACCGCACGGGAGGTGCACTTTCAATGATCGCAGTTGAGTTAGGTGATCAAACACTCGACTGACGCACCCCGATGGGTTTATCAACACAACCTCCCCCAGCCATTGAGATCAAAGATCATGGTGGCATAGGTAAAAATATTGGTCAATCGTAATACTAGTCGCTATGATACGACTGATATGGCAGTTTGAGCTGGCGCCCAGCGCCACCAGGCAACAACGGCTGGCACCTGACCGTCCTGTGCATCAGAAATTCCTCGTAGAAATCTGTCCCCGCTCTCTTCGCGTCTGGTGCTTGCGTTCTGCAGAATCATCCATCGAATCCTCGTTTTCCAACTGCTGTGCGACTCCAGTGTAGAGTGATTCTGGTTTCCGGCATACTGGCCTGCGTTTTACCGCAAGGGACGTCAGAAATGATCTGACACAGTTTAGCAGGTCTTGCTTCGGTCGTATTCAAGCATGCCCGTCTTGCGTCATAGGCCATTCCTTGGTGGCAGAGCGCATTGCACTGCTTCATGCAGTTCTATATAGACCCATTGAAACTATGTTTATTCTATCTTCTTTTCGTGATTTGGATCTTTGTGCATTTCTCTCATTTTATTTGTCTATGCCTATGGTGACCAAGAAGTGTGGTGATTTGCAGATAACGTTGCCTAGTATCAGGCAGCTTTTTCCAGGTACCTCTCGTTCTAAATGGTTGTCGCATTCTCTTTGGAGCTTATCGTATTGTTACAAGACATCCTCGATAAACGTGGGTCAAGAATATGCGGTAACCACCTGTCTGCCTTGAGAGATCAAAGATGTACCCGAAGAGACGATAATCGTCAGAATGTGCGTGATGCGTTTTACCTTCCTCTTGGTTATTCACTCAGCATATTAACTAATTTACAGAACATATATACTGCCCTCGACGTTTGTGCTTCCCCTCACATTGGACGATCACCTGATTGGGCTCCTACGTCTCTACCATCATTTCCCTCAGCCCATGCAAAATCTCGCCACGATGATAACGATAATTTCTCCCGTGCACGTTCTTCTTCCCTTCATACAAGGCCCATCCATAAATTTCAAGAGCAATACAGTAAACATACTCTAATGACACGACACCGGGGTGATGTAACTTCTAAGTCGTCATCTTCCGTTGGTGATATCTACCAACCTATCATATCACGGTCCGCGTACCCCGATCTTGGCAAACACCCACCGCTTCACGGCCCGCAGGGTATTTCGCAACCAATTGTACCTTCGCGCCCCTTTAATATTTATCGTCTCAACAACGAGACTTCCTCTCTGGAACATCTTGTATCCACCACGGGTCCAGCTCGCTTACAGGACGCTCAAGTTCTGCCTAACCCCACTCACGCATTACACACACAGAGTGTTCAATATCAGGAGGACAACATAGAAGGCTCTATCAGATCTATATCTCCGACACCAGCTACTTCTTCTATGCTTTGGCATGCGACATCTGAAATTAATGACAGTAACGACAAGAAACGAAAACACAAATGCACCACGTGTGGGAGGTCCTGGACCCGACCGAGTTCCTTGGCAATCCATCAAGTGAAGCATACTGGCCTGAAAGGTCAGTTTAGATTCACACGTTTATACGTTCAGATCGCTGACATTTTTCGTGATTACAGCATATCAGTGTCCTAAATGTGATCAGCGTTTTGGCGTCAAGTCAAACTACGTACGGCACCTGCGCAGAAAGCATCGCGTAGAGTTTAACGCTTTCTTTGACGCTCCTCGGGCAGGCGACTCAGAGGAGGAGCCACGAGTTTGCGAGCGGGACGAAGGAGAGTCTGGTATGCGCTTCATTGATGAAGGACCTAGGTTCGGCCAAGATTCATCATGTTCATAGACTCTCTTCCTTTCATATCTACTTTTAAAGTACTAATTTTATCCGATTGCCTTCATATTTCGATTATAATCTTCACTAATTTTTCATATCTGTAGCAACCTGTAGAGAGACGCTAATTTACCTGTATTGTTACATAACTATCAGGGTCCGTTGAAATAGATTTAGACAAACAAACCTATATATGAAAAGTGTGGTCGCGAATCAATAATACGACTGACTCGGATATCGTGCAAACACCTAACAGGTTAGCGCCATGTGTTGGTTGATAATTATAAGAACTGAAACCTCGGACGAATCTATCATTTCTCAAAACATCCCGTTTGTCGCATTTACATTATACAGCCCAGATATTTGGAATTATGCACCTAACTTCGTATGCGTGTGTGATTATTTGTTCTTGAACGGGAACGCTCTTCAAGAGGATAACAATTTTTTTGCTAGAATACATCCGAGTCGTGAGCAGTCACTGATCTACTAGAGTCATGCCATTTGGCAGTTTTTGATCACGGTAATCGCACGTAAAACATTTGCTATAAGAGATTATGATCTTGTTTGATGGCTTCCGAAGGGGTAAATATGAGACCACAGAATCCTTACTCGATCATATTGTGTATGTATCATAATGTGACTTGGATGGCATATAGGAGATCCCTTGCCATCTTCCAAGAGATCCTAGGAAGATAAAGATAAAGATCTATTCCTCTCTGTGTACATGATTTAGTAACACACAATGCGAACAACAAAAGGAGGTATGTGGAGAGCCGTTCGATTTTTGTATTGCAAAGAGATAGGTTTCATGCAGTGGAGATGGAAAAGAAGTCACGGCAATACGTCTCCGCGAGGCCAGCCTTGGCAGTGAGTGTTGAAACTTCGGGAAAGGATGGCCCAGGTGTGCCGTCTTGAGCAGAATTAAACTCCGTAGGCAAAGCACATCAACGATGTGAATCTCTAGCTATTCGGTGTCGCCGACGGAAATAAAACGCAGTGAACAAAGAAACTCGCAAGGATGTCAAAACGTATATTGAATCCATTATGAATTGACAAGAGAAATTGAACTGATGGTATGTCGCAACAATTCTGATAAAGCCATTCGTCGTAAGACCACAGATAGTTGGACTGGGCTCATGCAGGAAACAGAAGTACATCCGGAGGAATTTCCACAGCGTGTGTCTGTGTTTTTAAGACGTAAGGAAGTTTGATTGGGAGAGCACATGACGAGTACCACTGTGGTTGTACAGCCTACTGAGGCTGGCAGAAATGACCTGTGCTAACATGGCGATTTGTTGTGCCATCGACTTCTGAATAGATTACCAAGACGGGTTGCCACGTTACATGGTGGTAAATTTTTTATCAACTCGTATTCTCTTTTACAGGCTTGTCACCTATAGGCTTGTTGCACCGCATAAATCCACGAGAATCCTGTGCTATCGCAGCTCCAAGATGACTCAGGGATCCAATAACGGTGATAACGTTTTCTGTCGGTGAACCTGGTTCATCTGATCTTGGTTGTTGCAAGTCCTCGTTGGGGTCATCGGCGGCAGCGGTCTATACCATCTCGACAACCTCACTCTGGTGTAAGTTGCACATATAACCTATGCATATCGCAGGTCTGATCTAGTCGATCAATGCAGCAAAACGGTCAATCCAGAAACTGTGCATATATTCAGCTTTATCATCGTAACGAATTCTAACTTGGTATCCAGCCATGGGGACTTCCTAGCACTCCAATCAACATCTGCTCTCTTCCGTCTGGTACGCAAGTGGCATTTTTGGCACGCCATGGTCCGGATCACTCGTTTTCCCCTTCTACGGTACCATCTCGCGCAAACATCGCAGCACTCAAATCTTTAGGCGTCAAAGCAGTTTTGGCCTTTTCTGCAGTCGGTTCACTGCGTGAAGAGATCATTCCAGGAGACTTTATCTTGCCCACCCAAATCATTGATCGTACAAAAGGAATCCGTCCTGCGAGCTTTTTTGATGGGACGAGCGTCGTGGCACACGCGGCCTTTGGCGATCCATTCAGCACAAAGCTAGTGAAGTGGCTTGAAGCTCGGGTTAAGAAGGCGCTCGAACAGGAGGGCAGGGCAGTAAATTTGCACACGGATAAGTGCATTATCTGCATGGAGGGACCTCAGTTTTCTACTAGAGCAGAGAGTATATTGTATAGATCGTGGGGTGCGGACGTGATCAACATGAGCGTTCTTCCTGAGGCGAAACTAGCCAGGGAGGCAGAGTTAGGGTTTGTTTTTTCATTGTTTCTAGCAGGCCGATGTTTGATATCGCTTTATAGATATGCTCTGATTGCTACTGCAACAGATTATGACTCCTGGAGACCGCATTCTGAATCCGTAACGGCTGTAGAGGTTTTTAAGATGCTCCAGTCCAACGCAAATACCTCCCGACATGTCGCAGCCACAATTTTAGACGATCTTCACGCTGCCGCTTTGGATGGCGATATTCTCACGGAAGAAGTCGGTTCAATGAAGTTTTCCATCATGCCTCGGTCTGGAGATCAAAAGGAAGCGGATGTGAAGATGCTTTCATACGTGCTTCCTGAATATTTCAGTTCTTGACAATAAGCATCACATCTAACAAAAGCACTTTATGTAGAATACGGAGTGCTTACGAAATGTATTTTTGTTTTCACTGTTGGTTGCGTGACACCGAGAACCTTGAGTTTGCAATGACGATGACGAGCTGCGTTGAATACTCTGGCCTACGTTTTTTGTACGAAAAGCTTGGATCTGTTTGAGTAGTCAATCGGATTATTGACTGAAGCGAGGATTACTGAGCCTGAGGCCTGAGTGCGCTCGAGTATCGTAGGCAAACAGGAAATTCTTGGTAGCTCGTCGCTGCGAGCGAATTTTGTTGTGTTTAATGGTTATCCGAGTCGTTGCTCTCGCGTTTCGGCCTGATTTCGGCATGTCCGGTGCACTGGTGAGCGGTTGGACCGCGTGGGGAGATCTTTTGTCCTGATTTCCTTCTAAAATTTCGAGATTATAATCCTAATCCAACGGAAACTGTTCGAGCCCAATTTGCATTTCGACGTAACCATCGGTGTTCTCAGGTTATCAAGACTGAACGATATATTTGGTGAAGTCGGACATCATAGCGAGCCTACTCCACTGTCCACGAAGCGCTTGGGATACTACGGCGTCCTTTAGTGAATGGCTTCTGTGCTAACAGCCGATTCTAGAGGTGAGCCACTCCCTAACACTGATTGTATGCTAACGTCTCCTCAATCTTGCTTGTTTCGCAGATACACCACGTCTTTCTCTCGTGATAGATAGACCGCCATCTTCATCGCCTTTCCCGTCCCCATCCTCCTCTTTCTTGCCTCCACCGCGACCAGGAGCGCACGAATTTGCTAGCAAGCCTCAGTCACACTTTTCCCGTAAAAAGAAGGACGACGAGCGAGAACATTCTACCTCAACAGAAGTAATGCCTGAGAAACAAAGTTCTCCTTCTATGCACACGACCTCACCTGACGCATCTATCACTGCTTCAACGCGAGATTCACTCACCTCCTCGCGCCCAGCCCCACCATCCCCATCATTATCTCGTCGGACATCCGCGGCTCTCTCTCAACGCTCGAGCTCATCCAGAGGAGGAGGTGGCACTCTTTCTCGCAATCCTTCCGTGTCGAAACGCCGATCAAAGTTGCAACACGACCTTCAGCTGACTTCTTTTGACTTTCTGCCAGGTTCTGCTTCCGACCCTGCGTCACGGCCCCGTTCGCTCATCGTTAAAATCAGAGATTTTGCATTTCCATCGTCCGATGATCGACATCTAGGCAAAGGTCCAGATGCTCCTAAACCTAACAAACACCGGAGATCATCGGACGAAATATCGGACGAAGACGACGACATTGGAATCGGTGAGGAGAGAAGGAATAGCGGGTGGGGAGGTTTCGTGTGGACGGGTTTGACGAACCGATTAAGTTGGTCTTTTGGAGCAGGGCGAGCGACAATAGATGGGAACGAAGCACCGTCGAAGACTGATTTCGAACGCAATTTCGACGTGTCTTCACCTATGGATGAAAAGACGAATTTCGGTGAACATCATGATGAGGATGAGGAGGAAGATGACGGTTACGAGGACGACGAGCAGGGAGAGGGAGGTTCGTTGTTGCCGGGGAAATATCGAGCCATGTATCCGTTCGAGCCAGAAGGTACAGCGGAGATGGCGCTGGAGGAGGACCAGATCGTGGATGTTGTGGGACGAGGCGGTGGTGTAGGTTGGGCCGTCGTTGAGAAGACAGATGGAGGGCACGCTCTTGTCCCAGAGAGCTATCTTGAACTTGTTGAGCTCAAGCAGTAGATTTTTATTTATCTTGTGCGCTCTGGAGCGCTTGTAAATTGTCTTGCTTCTGTTTGCATAGGACTTGCATGTCATCTCTGTGATGACCACTCACGTCGAACTTGTTATTAAGGATAACTAGCGACAGGTGGCATGATGCATAGGCAAAGAACCCCATTTTCACAACGATATTTCTCATTTTGCCCAAAATACTTGTTCTATAGTGACGTCTATGGGCTAGCTACACATCGGGAGCACGAGAATTTAAGCTGGGTTTAAATTTTGGTCTGAATGGAAAGTCTGAATTTTAAGTTTAGAACAAAATAAAAGCCACATCTTAATCTTTAATATAAACTACTGTTTAAATGTTGGTTCATACTTGAAAATTTGTACTTTCATTTCAGTCAGGGTTATATGT
>QLOR01001611.1:0-91831 GCA_003313825.1 Sarcodon aspratus
GCGATATGGCGTAAGATTCTCCCTATTCTCTTTCCGATCTTCAAGACATCTGAATAATTCTTTTCACTTCTAAGATTTGGCGGTGGTAGTGAGATGCTTCGAGAAGGCGATGTAATGGGCCTTTGGAAATTTCAAAACGATGGCATCACGTACGTCTTTAATGTTTATTCCTCTGGCGGGATAGATAAGCGTATGTTTTATTCTATAGCTCTGGGGCACTCCTTGGTCGTCTACCATGGTTAGCTCCGTTCGTGTCCCTCTTCTTCGGTCCCACAGACAATTCGAAGTTTCGCAAGTATGGCATGGAGAAAGCTGAGAAACGACGAAACGAAGGTTCACAAACGAAAGATTTGTTTTATCACTTGGTAATACTGTTTCTTCCACTTTCTACAGATGCGTCTCTCATCACACCTAACTTCTCTTTTAAACCTAGATTGATGAGGGTGGTATCGATAAGGAACCTCCTAGCTTGTCTCAAGTGTTATCTGATGGATCTGTGGCTATCATCGCCGGTATGCTTGTCTCAATAGCAATGTGCATTTGTCGACCATTTCTTTCCACAGGCTCAGACACTACTGCAGTCGTCCTTAGCAATCTGTTCTTCTTCCTCATGTCAAATCGTCAAGTGTTTGCCCTTTTGCAGGCGGAGGTGGATAAATTTTATCCTCCAGATGAGGATGGTCTGAGCACAAAGTTCCACGGAGATATGCCCTACTTGTCAGCGTGCATGTCAGTGATAGATTTCACTCATCCTCTTCCACTATTATGATTATTTAATTTTTGCGTTATTCAACAGCAACGAATCTTTGCGTTTGCTTCCTCCCGCTCCAGCAGGAAGCCAACGAGCATGTTACAAAGGGATGGGGCCTAAAATGATAGGCTCCTAGTAAGTAAACACTTCGCTTTCTATCCAGTAAATTTATTATACGGACAGCTATATTCCCGAAGGAACGGCCGTCACGGCCAATTTCTACTCCATTCATCGCGACCCGCGATACTTCTCCCCCGGCACAGAAGTGTTCTGGCCCGAACGATGGCTTATCACAGAGAAGAAAGACTACGTCGCCCTCCCTTCATCCCCATCTTTGTCACCTTCTTCGACTTCGATTACCCGTCCAAAAGATTTTGTGCATAACATGGACGCGTTCGTGCCGTTCTCATATGGACCGGCGAACTGTGTCGGCAAATTCCTTGCTCTGCAGGAGATGAGGATCGTCGTGTGCTATGTGGTGCAAAAGCTAGACATGAGATTTGCGGATGGGTACGAGAGCGGAAAGTGGCTTGAGGATTTGAAGGAGTACTCGATCCTGGTCAGAGGGCGTTTGCCTGTTGTTGTTACCCCAAGAAATTAAAGAAGTATGCGTGCATGAGTGTTCATCATGATACCCATGTGGTGACTTTTTCCTCTGTAAGTATGCGATTTCTCTTGTCAGATGGAGTCATGCTATGCGCTGTATACTAAATGAATCAAAGCAAATGACAAAAAATACATTGTAGAATGGATTGGCTTATATATCCGGGCGGTGATCTCAAAATAATCCGAGCCTAAAACAACACGGATACCATCCGGAGATGTAACTTTCGAGTTCTATGTAAATTCAATAGGACGTTCCGCACGCAGGTCGTGCAATCTTTGCAAACCTGAGACGAATCCGCTGCCTTGTACCGGTGAGAAGGGCGACAGGATTGACTTGACTTCTGTCGACCTGTGGCATACTACGACGTCTCCAGGTCTCTTGAAATGTATATGTTGGACCATCTAGCTCTCTCTACTTGCCCCCGCACAATGGAGAACTCCGAACATGACTACGGTAGTAGCACATAAACTCACTGAATGACGAGTTACTGATCATGATGAGGAAGACGCTTATCTTCGTTTCCGATCGAGATTAGAGTAAGCTTCCGAGTCCCAAGAATGAAACCCGGCGACTGATGCCCATGACCTCGGTCTTCAAATGAAGTGAATGCAATTAGTTGTAACGGAAAGGGACATTTCTGGCAAGAACAATGGTAAACGCAACAGAGGCTTGATTGAACGAGTTGAAAAAAAAACACCTTGTTAAAAAACAAAAATTTATCAACTGTTGGTAACGTGACTTCAATCAAGCAGAGAAACTCGAAGCGACTGTGTGATGACTCTCGTTCAGAGAATCCTAGTCGTTGGCGGGAATGGCTTCGTCGGTATGCAAACAGTTCTAAGCGCACAACAAAAGCTCATGTCAATCCCTAGGCTCAGCGGTCTGCAAAGCGGCTCTCGCAAAGGGAATGCAAGTGACTAGTGTCAGGCAAGTTTGATTCGTTTTTGAATATTCCTGCTACTCGTCTAAGTAGTTTTGAGTTCGCAGTTCGTCTGGGGAACCTTTTCGCACTGCCAAGGGACATTCACCTGCCTGGACTTCCAAAGTGCTGCTCATTCAGTCTGCTAGCAGCCATTAGGCTTAATCTTCATTTTGCAGGTTGACTGGCAAAAGGGCAATGCGTTACAACCAGATTCATATGCCCACCTCATGCCAGGTACTACGGCCGTCGTGCATACTCTGGGTACTCTGTTTGAGGGGCAAAAGTACAAGCAGGCGCTGAAAGATGGAGATCTATTTGGTTTATTGGCGAGCTTTTTTCAAGGTTCACAATCAGACAATCCACTCGAACGACACACGGGAGAGGACAACACCAATAGCTATGAGGTGGTAAACCGAGATACAGCCATTAGCGTATGCAAATCTTTTTTCTCCAGTCAACCTCCTCCATCTCTAGACTTGCCCCGAGCGTTTATATTTGTCTCTGCGGAAGATATTTTCAGACCCTGGGTACCGGCTAGGTACATCGAAACAAAGCGGGACGCCGAATCTCGTATTGAACAAATTCTGTCTGGCAATCAGGGTTTCAGGAGCGTTCACGTTAGACCAAGTGCGATCCTTTCTCTCACTTGTAAGGGGGAAACTAACAATCAGTGATCAAGGTTTGATCTATCATCCTCACTTCCGGCCACTGACCTCACCCCTGGCCGCAGCTATTGATCTCTCGGCAAATATACATTTCCGGATCCCGAATAACTTGCCAACGCCGGCAGGTTTATTACGAATGTGCTCTGCTTTAACACCTACTTCTTCGCAGATCCTATCCTCGTTCGAAAGCATGGCCGACGCTTTGACAATACCGCCTATCCATGTTGATCATGTTGCTGAGGCTATTTCGCTAGCAGCTGATGTTAAAAGTACAGATGTACGGGGCGTTCAAGGTGTTGCGGAGATGAGGAGGTTATTTGGATGGCACAAACCTGAATATTCGTACTCCCACTAGTAGTCTGAGATGTTTTTCAGGGTCATCTAGAAGCTTCGATGTGTGAGAATTCGCGAACGCAGAGTCCAGCATCGCACGGAAGGTGCCGAGTCGGCAGGGGGATTAACCCCATCGAATTACCCCACACGGTAGTTACATCTTCTGACCATAAATACCGGAGGGACTGAGGGGTCTGTTCCTCTTCGTACTCTTCTCCATCTCTCATGGTCGCACCTCTTCGAACATGCCGCCTCAACACCTTGCTTAGTTCAAGGTCTTTCTCGACTTTCCCATCTGCTTACCAAGCTCTTCCGTACTTCCTGAATGCTCGTTCTGGGTACAGTGAACATGCTGGGATTGATCAAAGCAATGTCTTGAGGATGGTCATGTTTGGCAAGCCAGGTTCAGGTAAAGGAACACTGGCTTCAAGATTGGTGAAGAAATACGATATAATGTCTCTGTCCACTGGAGACATCTTGAGGCAGAACATCTCCGAGGGGTTCGCGCCGCCCCTATCTCAAGCCATCAAATCTATTCTAATCAATTGTTGTTATCACAGAACGGAGATTGGACGACTGGCAAAGGGAGTAGTCGCCCGCGGAGGATTGCTCTCGGACGATATCATGCTCAAAGTCGTTAGCAGTAGCCTAAATGCTCTCCATAATAAGGTGAATACGCTATTGCTATCCATCCAAATCGGCTCTAGGGTTGACATCAATCATTCTAGCACTGGATCCTTGATGGATTCCCGCGAACTCTTGGACAGGGCAAGCTCCTGAACGAATACCTCAGGTCTGTGCTCTGCCCCTCGAGTCAAAGCAGGGGATTGAATTCTTTCTCTGGGCAGGGGCACACTGATGCCTCTCACCCTCATTGTAAACCTGGATGTAGCAGATGAAATAATTCTTAATCGCATTTCGGAGCGTTATGTCCACCTGCCCTCTGGGCGAGTGTACAACTCGTCGTTCAATAGGCCCAAGGTAGACGGATTTGATGATATAACTGGCGAACCGTTGACAAAGCGTCCGGATGATAACCCCGTAAGTTGACATCAGGACCTGAGCGTTGTACTGTTTCACATTTCCTTCAGGAAACCTTTGCTCGTCGGTTGGAACAATTTTACGCCTCCACGTCGCCTCTGTTGTCGTATTACGCCTCAGATCCTTCCACGAGCACAAAACTCTTCACTTTCAAGGGAGAAACATCAGATCAGATCTGGCCTCAACTCGACGCCGTTGTTCGGCAATCTTTCCCTACACTTACGGAGAGATCGGAACAAAGGAAACGAAACAGTCTTTCCGACACGCTTCTTGCTAGAGATGAACGGGCAGACCAAACAACCAAGCTCGGTAGAGTGAAGAATTCATAAGCGTAATCATCGCTGTAGTTTTATCTTAATAGACGTCTTGTCATGTCGTAGTTTATGTCATTGTAGTCTGTTTTCATGTACATGTATTGTGATTAGCCTCAGTTTGTTTGAGCACATCTAACATCAACGTCAAGCGTTTGATCATCTTCAGTGATGCTTGTCTCACTTGGCAAGTAACTGATATCACTGTAATCATCGTACAAGCTTTCTTCCTACACAGGATCCTCGCAATAGTGACCGTGTTGTTGAACGACTCGGAGTCATTGACCCTTCAAGCTTCAATCTTCAAGCTTCAAATTCACTTTCCCTGGAGTGTGCAGGTGCGTCCGACTCGAAATGTACAAGACGTACATGTGACAAAAATGAACTGCCCCAGAGAGGCTCGAACTCTCGACCTTCCGATATCACATGGGATCAAATCCCTACTCGTAACAGTCGGACGCTGTAACCAACTCAGCCATGGGGCACCTGCTAATCAGGGGTCGATCGATCATCTTTAACTTCGACAGCTCGAATCCTTGCGATTGCAGTAGAGAGAACTCATTAGAAAATATATCGCTTAACACAACCTACTCAGCTAGCATGGATTGGAAAATCCCCTACCATCTCTTCGATGCAAAGCTAAACGTTATCTCCTCGCCTTGCTTTTCTTTCTTCTTGGCATACCAGCTTCTACAACGTCATCGTCCCGATCCCTGTCATCCCGCCCACCACCGCTATCCTGCCGTCTACGCCTCTTCCCGTGAAGGCCGCCGTTACGTCCTTGCTCCTTCAACTCGTTGACAGCAACTCGCGCAGCCTCTTCCACCCGTTCTCTTAACAACGCAATCTCTTCTTCATCTGTCGGCCACAGCTCCAACGTCTTTCCAATCACACTCTCGACTCGTTGCATCAACTCCACATCGTATTGCGTTACAAGCGTTATTGATTTGCCCGATCGCCCTGCCCTGGCCGTTCGCCCAACACGATGAATGTAGTCTTTGGAACTGGTCGGGACATCGAAGTTGATTACTATGTCTACCGACGGTAAATCGAGACCTCTGTTGTATATATCAGACGACAGTAGTTGGCTTTGTTCAATATGCCCACTTACCGACTGGCCACATCGGTCGCTACCAAGATTTTCCGTCCACCACTTTTAAATTTTGCTAGTGCTCCTAGACGAGCACTTTGACTGAGTTGCCCATGCAGTGGTACGGCCGGGAACCCAAGCGTTCGCAGGATTATAGATAAACTATGAAATAAAGTGTTTGAGTCAATACAGAATAGGTTCGAAGTCATTGTACTCACCGTTGGGCATCATGAACGGTTTTTGTAAAAATGATCATCGAGCTCTGAGCTAAATTGTTGGCGAGATAAATAAGATTGACGTCCTTTCGAACCATGGGTACGAGCAAATAATATTGAAGCAGCGTCGACACGGTAGAGTATCTAAAGACGAAATGTCAAGTGAATACCATTTCGAACATGGTTTATTACACACTTTGATGAGACTTCGACACGGACAGGGTTGGATAAACTCGCTCGCTGCAATTTCGCAACCTTTGTCGTCATTGTTGCCGAGAAAAGATAAGTTGTCCGTTCTTTGGGTATAACTTTGAGAATTTTATCAAGGATATCCCCGAAATCGAGGTCAAGCAGCTTGTCTGCCTCATCTAGAACCTGCATTTGTATTTCAATTAGCAAACGAGTAGCCTGATCAAAACAGATAGACGACTCGCCAAAAACTTCAAGTTTCGCAAATTGAACCCCTTGGTATTCTCCAGATGATCATTAAGCCGACCAGGTGTAGCGACCACAATATGTGGTCGTTTGGCGAGGGCGACAGCTTGAGACATCATATCTATTCCTCCTACAACCACAGCACACCGCACGCCGATAGCAGATCCTAACGCCTCGAATTGCTGAGATATCTGGAACGCCAGTTCTCGAGTAGGAGAGATGACACAAGCGAAAAGACCTCTTGGCTCTTCCCACAGCTTCTGCAAAATGGGCAGAGCAAATGCTGCCGTTTTGCCTGAGCCCGTAGAGGCAACCCCGATGATATCGCGACCTTGCAGAGCGTGCGGTATGGCCTCGATTTGGATTTCTGTCGGTGTCTTGAATTTCATTTGATCTAGCGACTCGAGCAGCGGGTCTATCAGACCCAGCGATTTAAACGCCGAGGCCGTTGATGTAGAAGCTTCCTCTGGAGAAGGCATTTTGCCGAAGTGTTAGAAGTAAAGTGTCAGTTGGGTGTCAGAGTAGAGAGGTGCGCGAACTGCGAAGTCAAGAAATTTGATCGACAAGTTCTCACGAGCTTCTAGTACTGTACTTCTACTACTTACTCTGAACGGTAAAAGGCCAAATAGACACAAGCCATTCTGTGTTATCCCTCATCGATAGCACAAAATCCTACAATATTCTTGATTGACGGATAATGAAAAATTTCACGTTTCGTTGTACAAACAGGGGCTCAAATTTCTCCATCTCATCAGCTTTCAGTCGTAAAATAATAGAGTTGGAATTCGAAAATAATAATTCAGAACAAAACGTGATGAAGCAGTGAGCGTATTAAATGTTTCCTCCCATACCAACCAGAAATGTACTCCTTCCTTCCCTCGGCAAGACCAACACCTTCTCTGCCCCGTGCTCTTGGTATGTCTCACAACTTGGCAGGACAACAGAGGCCATGGTCATCTTCCCTCCTGCAACGGGAAGTGGAGTTACCGATGCTCTCGGTAAGTGAAGCTCACCGTGGTGAAGTGCGACTAATGTGACAGGTACAGAGAAAGTCTCCCCATCCTGAATAGAACGAATCATTGAACAAAGTAGAACCTGAAACAGTATTGAGGAACAAACCTTAGCCACGAAATCTCCTCTTTTCTGCCCGCTCACTAACCAATCAGCCAATAATTCTTCCACATCGAATCTCATCATGTAAGTCTTCTCTTTTCTTACAGCATCATCATCAACTCCCCAATGAAATGAGGTTCTGATATTCAAGGTCGCCGGGGTAGGCTGTCCGGCATATAGGGCACGTGGTTTATTGGGAGTTGTTCGAGAAGTTGTGGCTTTAGAAGGTATTGTGATTCGCACAGCTGCAACAATCTTCGAAGACAAAATAAGTGGAACGCAAGAGGGAGAAATATATTATATTATACTCACATTCATTTGAGGAACATCCACCGGGAAGGCGACCTCACGCCAGGTATCTATGTCGTCAAATATCCGCGAGTCGTTAACCATTAGAATCTGCAGATAATTTATAATTTTGAACGACTATGCGAGCTCGTCAACTGCACCTTCTTCGTCTCGCAGAGGGCCACACCTAGCTCCCCTTCGAGCTCTGCAGTCAGAGGAGAATCCAGTTGGCCCGTAATACCGTACAATGTCACCCAATTCGCATCTTTTTCGAGTGCTTTCACGAGGGTTTCGATGAGAACCTTTTGTTGTGGTAACAGAGCCGGCGACTTCCTCAGCACTTGTGCTACTGAATACTCTATGAGAGCCTCCACCTCTTGAGATGCGGTCAATTTAACGACGTAATCTGTTACGATAATGGTCACCTTTTCGAAAGACACGATATGTGATCCGTAATCGTAAAGGGTCCCGAACTTCAGAAGTCTTAGTAAAATGCAACTAGAATTATTCCACGTAAACCCTTACCTCGCCCGCAAGATGATTCAAGGCGAAAAAGAAAGTGAGCAGGTTGCATGGGAGTGGCAGTCTAGGTTGTTTAGCCGACAATTAGTAGATGCCACAAGCTCTGAGTGACTCACGACTAGCTCAGGCTTGTGGGGGGCACATGACACAATTGTCAAATCCTCCTTGGACTCTCCTACATTCTCTAGCTGTGCCGATCGTATCCGTACGTGTTGATGAGAGGTTGTCGATATCGTGAATCGGGTAAACAACCTAGTTTGTCATAAATCATGAGCAGTTACACTTTTCTCTATTTCAATGGAGATACCTCTTTCCACGGAAGAAATCCTCGACGTTCACTGCGACAGGAAGCTGAATAGGAACAATACTTGATGACCTCAAACTTCGGTTTATGGTAGGTTCTGTGACTGTCACGTATTCCACTCTGACATTTACTTTCTAAGATAACATTAGTCTTTTGTTCATTAGTTGAATGTCAAACTTACAATCACATTATACCCTGATGCATCAGAATGGGGCAACAAAAAAGAAACCGAAGCATCATTCTCAACTTCCCTTACCGTTAAGGAGTCATCTGCTGGTTCGACCGAATATTTGCCTTGACAAAGGGTGGTCACTTTGTCAAGTTTTCCCTGCGAACGACCAAAATATTTACCTTTCCCGATAATAATAACTCTAGCGCAATGGAATTTGATTCCAGCGTGAGAAGAAAATCGTAATTTCATTTGAGACACATGGTTACGCCCAGTCGAGATAGTGACATGAATATTTTGGGGTGCACCCAATTCGACTACGAGCCAGATATCAGTAAATATGTATAAGTAACGTTTCTTGACGTACTTGACTGTGGTTGTCCCATTGTCACATCTACAGCATGCGGATCTTTCGGGATATGGACAATTACGGGAAGCTCTTTAACGAGACGAGAATGTCTGGTTTTCTGTTTGTGGTTCCACTGTAATAATACTTTTGACAAACGTATTTCGCTGCTGTCCAGGAGAAATGGGCCTGATGTTGAGGACTGATCATAACATCATAGTGAGAAAATTGCCAAACAGAACGGGATTGTTACCCACAGTACACACCACCTTGACCACGTTTGACCCAGGATCAAGTGAAGTTTCCTTCTCAGAGAACACCATACGTTCTGAATCGGGTCCTGTCAGAATGATTCTGATACTGTCTACTGAAACTTGCTGTACAAGGGTTGAACCATTAAAGGATATGCAAGAAAAACTTGACTTACACATGGAAGGTGATTCTGAACAGTTACATTGAAGAAAGACCCATCTTGAGTCCGAGCAAGTTCAGTAGTCGTACTTCGCACTCGAACAGTGATGGCCGTATGGTCAGGGTATAGGATATCTGGTCTGATGTCAGCCTGAATCACAACACATTATCCCGACCGTTGCACACCTGAACCTGAATCAGCAGCAGCCGTTCTCAAACTTTCAATCAAGTCGAAGATGTACGTCGTTTTGTCCTCGTCGCGCATGAAGAACTCGTGCGACAGATCGGCAACGTACGCCTTGAGGAAGTCCAGTACTGCGTGTATCCATTCTCGATCTTTTGGGTTTTCCAATCTGGAATGTATCCCTATGGCTTTATAATGCATATAACATCCCAATGAGGCCCATCCGTGAGGCACGTAATGTCCCGGGAGTGAGGAATAGGTCTGGTGGGCTTTGGACAACCGGCCACGATGTCTTCGTTCTTGGAATGAATCGGGATTCACCACAATATGAACGGTGATCACTTACACATCTAACGCAGCTAGAGTACCATGCAACTTTAATGCGAACTGACGGCGACCTGCTTTTGCGTACAAATCGATGGCGCGTTTCGTGACGTTGATATAAAGGTCATAGAAACCGTTCTCATCTGAAATGGCAGAAAGAATTTCAGGCTTGCTTATACTATGAGACGCTTGGGACGAGGAATTTCCGTTTGAAAGATTTGTTGGTAAGGGGTTGGACATGGGTACGGACGCGGAAAATGGTATTTCGAATGGCAAATGTCCGACCGAAACACCTATAACATCGAGCTAGAAGGGTTAGCTGGAGGCTAGTAAAGCGTTGACGTTCAATACCTGATTTGCGGCGAGTTGTAACAGCTCCCCTTTAGCTGCTTGAAAATTTGACAAAGTGGGCTTGTCAAAATCAAATGGACCAGCCCACGCATCGCACTGTTCCACGACGCTAAGGGCAGATGAATATATCCATGATTCGATGAAGAATTTGGGTAAGCTTCCCTGATGCACGCACGTCAAAAATGATACTAGGTGAATATTGATATTCCGTACCTCGACATCGCGAAGACGCATGCTGAACGTGGCAAGGAACGTACTAGATTTTTTACAGACGTCGAAGAGTTTGCCCATCATTCCTAAAATAGCGCATTGGCGGGCAAGCAAATAAACTCGAAAGTCGAAAACTGATATTGTGTTGGCCAAGATGAGATCTCGGTAAGGCTTCTTCACTAACGAAAGAAGTGCTAGCGAGTCATCTTTTGGTCCTAGTGATATCAATTTCCCGAACCAAGACATATTTTTCTCCCTAAGGACTTGGGAAAAGGTAGACTCAAGTTCATGGTATTGAGCTAATGCGTCCTCGAACAAACTCATGCCTTCAAATAAAATCGCTAAACTTTCCTATAAACGAGATACGATGAGGGTAGGGAACTTGGTTGATATAAATGGACTCACCTTGAGAATCGAATACGTGCAGTAATTCCAACCGGGCATTTGCCTTTGGCCCTCAGAACGCTTCACGTCCTCTTCTCGCTGCGAAACCACAGAATCGAAAGCGGTCAAGATGCCCTCTTTCATTTTCGTGACAAAATCTACCCACGCAACAGGGTTCTCTTTGTCGGCAGACCACGCTAATTGTACACATCTGAGAACAGAGGTAAGTGTCACAGTCGTCAAGAGATTGACCATGATGAACCTATCGCGTTTGTCTGTATTGTAATCTGCTCGTATTTTGTCAATCACGGATCCCTTCATTTTCAGAAATGTCCCTGGAGCAGCACGAGTATCTGGAGGAACCACATGAACGATGAGCCATTCTTGGTTTTTCCGCTGAGTGATTGGGGTATGCCAATCTTTGATTTGTTTCTTTACCACAGCCTTGTACGTTTCAGCATCCTGGGTGTGGTTATCAGTTGTTAAGATAGCAAAGAAGGTTTGAGTAATCTACCTCACAGGTCACAATGTAGAGGTTTAGCAAAGGTTTCTCCAAAACAGCACCCAAGACTTGAGAAGTGTGTTCCTCTCTCCCGGCCTCGTAAGGGACAAGATCAATCTGCAACTCTTGTACGGTCCTTATCGAAGGACGCGAAGGAGACTTCCAGTGGAGGTTTCTAAGCGGCAGTTGAGCGTTAATGGCAAACCGAATTTGTTCCCAAAACTCGGTGGATTGCAGTGTCGGTGGAGCAGAATAAGTTACAGTAACTCGCTGGACAGTCATGGTAGTGTGCGTCCGAGAACCTATTGGTTTATCAGGTCATTCGATCCGGTGGAAAATATGCCGCAACGTAAAGCGTTTAAGTGTGTGTTTAGCGGTCCGAGTCAAGACTGCAACGCGCTAAATATTACTGCCGCCGAAGTTGCCAGTTGACTATGTTTGCTCAGGTCGCTGCTACAAAACCATGGAAATTCATACTTCGTTTATTCCTGGACCGTTCTTATTTCTGGTACTTCGCTTCACTGGTAATTTTAGGGGATGCGCTCCTCACTCAGCTCATCATTCGATTTGTGCCATGTCAGGATCTCTTTCCAGTACTCTAGTGCGCATGGCCACCTATAATGAATTTATACAGACACAGAGATTGACTGGGAGACGTACATGTATCACATCGAACTATTTATCAAGGGGGAACGCGACTATTCGCTCATCCAGGGACCTACAGGTTATTTAGTGTTGGTACAGTGTCTACATTTGCGGTTATAGGCTCACTGAGGGTTTTCACAGATACCCGGCGGGACATGTTTACATTCATCGCCTCCTCTATACCCTCACAGACGCGGGGAAAAATCTTGCGCTTGCCCAGCAGCTCTATGGCGCCCTATACATCTTGTCGCTGATCCTCACCTGTGGCATATATCAGCTTGCGAGCGTGCCGAACTGGATCCTTATACTGCTCCCTCTAAGCAAAAGGATTCATTCGGTATACCCCCTGCGCCTTTTCAACGATTGTTGGGCCGTTGTAACTGTTCAAGTCGCATTATATGCGTACGGAAAAGGATGGGATGATGCAGCTACGTTATTTTACACGTATGCATCGTATTTTTTTTTGTCAATCTGTCGCCTATCCCCTAATTTAATCTTAGAACCGCGCTATCAATAAAAATGTCAAACATGCTCTATCTACCCGGTATTCTGGTCATTTTATTCAAACGTAGGGGCGCATTTGCGACTATACGTCACCTTGTGGTGATGCTGCTTGTGCAGGGACTATTGGGTTCTCCTTTTCTCTTGGAATACCCATGGGAATACCTTACCGGCGCATTCGATCTTTCCCGTGTATTCTTCTACAAATGGACAGTGAACTGGAGATTTGTAGACGAAAACACTTTTCTTAGCCCTGCATGGGCTAGAGGTCTCATCATCGGCCACGTCTGCACTTTGATTGTTTTTGGTCTTTTCAGATGGTGCAGAGAAGACGGAGGGGTAGCAAAGGTCCTAAACAAAGGATTGCGAGCCCCCTTTGCACCCGCAGCGATCGCGCCTGTTACTACAAACTGTGAGCTGTTCTTGGTCATTGCTTGAATTCCAAACTGATAGATATGGCTTAGACGTTATAACTGTGCTTTGCACGTCGAACCTGATCGGAATCCTATTCGCGCGATCCTTGCATTATCAGTTCTATTCGTGGTATGCTCAACAAATACCATTGATTGCTTGGAGGACAAAGTATCCCATACTTGCCAAGTAAGTCTACAGTGGAAAAAAGTATGCAGCCGATTCTAATTTTGACAGGGTCGCCCTTCTGGTCGTCATTGAATATGCTTGGAATGTTTTTCCGTCCACATCATTCTCTTCAGGTGCGCTGTGCATGGCAAACGCATTGCTCGTACTCGGCCTCTTCTTTGGACATCCTGAAGGAATGGGAGATCGTAAAGAGAGATAGTATAACGGTGACACTAAAAAGAGGGCTGAACGATATATAAAGACGTGGGAATAATAAGCTCGATATGCAGAGTTGACGAATGATCAGAAATAACCAACAGGATAATGATAATTAAACTTTCAAAATATCTTTCACAGCTTGTTCGCCATCTGTTAACCCCTTTAAAAACCATTCCCTATAGTACCCTTCCATCCCAGCTGCGACAACAGTCGGACCAAGGGCAACGATACTATCATTAACATACTGTCCCACAAACCCCAGTTTTGAAAAATCCATCAAGGCGAAAATTTTGGCTGTCAAAAGTCCATCTGAATAACCTTTAGTGACGGCTCGCGCTCCCGGGGAAGACGGGGCTGCATTATCTCGTTTCGACCATGTTGCCATATGAAAGAAAAGATCGAAGGACGTCAACCCAGATTGATAAATCGGAAACTGACGCTTGTGGCTCGCCGGGCCAGCCATTTGGCCGATATTTTTAAGTACGCCAGATGCTGAGGAAAGATCCATGTCCGGAAATAAAGCGAGGATATCGTCTGGGGATGAAGCTGTACGTGAAGATTGGCCAAAGGAAAAAAAAGTAGACGGAAGGCTTCGGCCCACGGCAGCCCGGAAGCACCATCCTGGGTCGTTAGTACAGTCTTCTTTCTTGTATGCTATAGGACAACAACATATTATTAACACTGCTTGGATGATAACGCATTTCGTACCCCAAAAACTCCAGCCAGCAGAGGCACTAGTGTATACGTCCATTTGACCAGTACAGAACTCACGTCTCGCTTCTTCCGGATTTTGCTCAGCGGCGAGACTCTGGTCTGTAAGAGCACATGACCACTCATCAATGACGAGGTTTCGACGTTCGTTGCTAGAAGCATCTTCAAGCTTGTCCGCTATGAAACCTTGGACGTCGGAAAGGTGCTGTGATGCAGGTTCCCCTTGATCAGCCGGAGTAAACACGTAGTACGAGTGATAATCTTGAACTACAAAATCTGATCTGTTGCCAATAAAATGGCTGAATCTCCAGAGATTGAATCCGTCATGCAAATAAATCGGAAAATTCGTTCCCTGAGGTGAAGCTTGCCTCATTGCCCCGATAGCCCGCTCGTCTGGGTTCCAGGTGAATCAAGTTGTCCATGAATATGTTATGAGAAGTCAGATCGCTCACAGAACGGCCTCAACTCGGGAACATCTAATGGCTCATTCAACATCTGTATCCCCACTACGTTCGTAACTGCGCCCAATTTTTGCACTAAAAAAGTAAGCACAGCGATTGTCTTGACCATGTTAGCCTCCTTGTAAAACAGATTTGTCGCGCCATCCGATATTCCAGAGTGTCCTTGACCATTTTGACTGCCGACAGCGCCATGCAGATCTACAAGAACGCCGATCCCTACGTTTCCGGCCATGTTAATAGCACGCACAACTCTGTTCCAAGACATCGTATATGCGCTAGCCACCTGTTCGAAAGCAGTCCCTTGACAGAAATCCGGTCCCAAGTTCCAGTAGCCAATAGGCAAGCGAACAGTATTGATGCCAATGCTTGCAAGATAGTCAAAGTCTGATTGATTGATCCAAGTATCCCAATGACGTTCAAGGACAGCACGAGCTCCCTCGACAGAACCCCAGCCAGAAGCAATATCCAGTTCAGATAACTTAGTCCCAGAAGCGCAACTAAACATTGACGGAGACATCCAGTTTTCATGCACAAACCTTGACAACGCGTTTATCAATTCAGCCAACCAAGACGAGGAATAAACAAACCAGGAGCCCAGATTGACAGATTGCTGTTGTCTGTACCGATAAATAGTTGCTTTCGCTGAGTCAAAGGGGGGAAAAGCTTGATCGATAATGGGTGGTGCATTGTATGGCTCTGGCTCGCACGAAGCAGCTTGAATATCATCATAAGGTCCCACGCTTGGGAAGGAGTCATTTTTGGCAAAATGCAAATTCTGGACTCGGTATGGTCCTGAATAGTTGGCGATTTGACCAACGGTTGGACTTGGTTTGAAAAGACCCGGGGCGAGACCTAGCGACTGAACCAAAGCCGTAAAGTTTTGAAAACTGATCTGCATAGCCAACAGTAATCAAGCTGTCGAAACAAAGACCAGAAAGACAAGTTTGCTTCAATCCCAATCCTTAGTAGTGGTGGCAGGGAGGAAGGTGGCCCAATGTTGAATCGTTCGATCGTGTCGACGAACTTGGATGTCTCGATTCACGTCTACGTACAGTAACTTGGTTCTCAATGTGCGGCTTCTCTCATTCCAGGAAAAAACCTTCAACGAGCCTTGGAGTCATAGATGAGATGAAAAGCTGTTTATATGCACACGGCTTCAGCAGCGTCGGTCTTCGCCGTTACTAGTACAGTACCATACAATTTAAAGAACACGTTTATACTACTTACGATCCAAAAAAAGAGCTCAAATTATGAGTACACACCACTTAACAGGTCTCGTATTACAGTCCTTCTTCAACAACTCGACCCGTACTAAAGAGGGGAAACCCTGCCATAATTTGTTTTTCTTTTTTTCTAAATTTTGCCCACTCTATATAGGCAGTAAGTCTGATCAATCAGTAGAGGCACTTTGCCGGAGTGGTTAACGGGATCGCCTGCTAAGCGGTTGTGCTTTGCACGCGTGAGTTCGAATCTCACAGGTGTCGCTCTTTTTCCCTTACTGTCATCGAAATTAAACATATATTTGTCATACAATCTTTGATTTCGTACAACCAAAATTATTTTTCCTAATTAGAAACCACCCTCAGGCAAACTAAACATCCTAGACTGAGCGGCAAACACAGGATTTTACATGATACTCGAAATCGCTGGTAGTAATATCTAATAGTACCGACGCCCGTTCGCAATCATAGCCGCTGTTTAACAGGAATATCCTTCCCATCTTAATGTCAAGGCAAGATATCATCAACTGTTCTATTCGCAAAAATGTTCCTTTCTTTAACTGAGACTTGAAAATACATATCGACAAGCAACTCTAAATTCGAATTTGGGGTGAACGAGTCTTTTCATTCACATACCGCCTTTGCCCATGTGACTGGAGTTCGATTACGAAGTCGCATAGGATATCTTGAAAGCCCAAGCGGGCAATGTTACCATATTCAACTCCTGATCGCTGACATCAACCGTCAGCACCCCGTTGTCGATACTCCACTTCAGCGGAGTCCCACTGCCGCCGAGCAGCGTAACTGTGTCACTCGGAGCGAGTGGGACTGGCGCGGTCACCTTCAGTCCACCACTTGGGCTACTTATGGCCAAAATGTAGAACGCGTCTTCGGTGGTGGTAAACCTGACGTTGGTCATTGTAACGTCTTGCGTTTGGTACCACCATGGTCTTGTCCCGTAAATCGATTCGCCGGCTGTTTTCAACCACCCTCCAACTTGTCGCAGAGGTCCCGTCATCTGGGGTATAACAGTACCATCTTGTTTCGGACCCTAATATCCCGTCACTTGGCATCCGATGAGCAAACATTATTGAACCTACAATGCTGCAAAGCGATTGAAATGAGCATCAATAAGTACAGAGGGTTAGTTGCGGATACACTCACTCTATCAAGAAATTTCCTCCCTTCGATACGATGCTGCAAGATACAATAAGATATTTCGAATGTTCAACTATTATGAGGGCTCACTCAATCAGTTCCGTGATGATGCTACTAGCGTTCTGGTACTTGTCCAGGGGCCTTTATCAGGAAATTCAGAATCTAATTCTGTACAAGAGCTATCGGAACTTACGTGTCTGAATTAAACCCATAGCTGCGAGGGTCCATTCCGGCACTGCTCTCCCATTTTTGACTCTGAAACGGTTGTAAATCAACAACGGACCCAATCTCTCTGTAAAGGCCCACTTACCAAAGTCGAACTGAAAGTCGCGTACTCTGGCGTAACAAAGTCGGATTGGTTTGCACCGCATCGGTTGTTCATCACAACCTGTCTTCCTTGTGACGCGGCATAGTTGTACCAATCTGCCCCTACAAATTGCGACTACATGTTAGCAACTCCAAATGCTGACGGAAAATCATAGACGAACCAATCTTCGGGAAAACGGAGGCACCACCGATATCACACCTAATACACTGTTAAGTCATTCCTTCAGTTCGAAGGATCTACGCACCATAAGATTTCTGTGTCGTATTCGTAGAATAGGCTTTCCATCTGAGGCTTTTGAACTATTGGAGCCGTAAATATCAGACTCTCCGTAATTATACCCATAAACTCACTATCTTGTAAGAAATCTTGAACAGGTTTGTATCCCAGGTATGGATCACAACATTTTCCAGTGAACGCATTGAGAGCGGGTCCTCCGGGCCACGAAGATTGACCATATGGCTGATATGCCGGACTGAACCATTCTGTTACCGCGGTGTAAGAACAGACTATGTTCGATGAAGATAGATAGACTCTTACCGGGTAAACTGAAGTATGTCTAGTGCAGACTAAAAGTCAGAAAGTCGCTAGCTGCAAATGACAGAAACATACGCCACGGTGAAGTTCAGGATGTCTAGACTTGGCACTCGCAAAAAGTTCTTTCAAGAAATTTCGCTTTGGACCCAACTTGACGCTAGTTCTGTCGGTAGAGTTGGTATCAAATAGTGCGACACCGTCGTGGTGTTTAGTTACAAGTACAAAGTACTTGGCACCGCTGTCCGCAAATAAATCTGTCCAATCGTCTGGGTTCCACGCGGAGGCGGTCCAGTTCACGAAAAAGTCATCATAGGTGATGTTTGGACCATAGGTGGCCAGATGATGGACCCATGTAGGCGATGAATTGTTAGGAGCTAAACCGAAGAATTTGTAAGGAGAGGATTGCGGGTGAGAATGCAAAGAAGTGAGCGCTTACGATTATGCACTTGCCAGTCGTACCTGTGAATATGAATAATAGAAACAACGGAATGGGATGGTGCTCACCATTCAGCGTATTGCTGCCCGGTTGGCGCCCATGCGGGGACGCTGTAAAGCCCCTGAACAGAATGTAAACCGAGCTCGGATTCTTTGAGACCGTTACTCACATAATGGATCTATACCATACGATATTGAGAATTACGATCACAATGAATATGAAGGACTCACAAAGATACCGAATTTCGCGTCATCGTACTGCATTGAGACGGGATTATTATCAAGCATTCAACATGGATTACTAACTTACCCATTCTGGAGCCTCGTGAGTAGCCAAACTTTGGTCGTTTGCCTCCCACTGTGGGATTCCAGCAGTGACCATCCATTCTACATCTCCGTTCATTAAAGGCATCATATTTCCGTGCGCGTCCTTGACCATTACGTTGACGAGCGCGTTACTCCCGGCCGCAACTCCTCCGTTACTTGAGACTCCCACGGACACAACCACTTGATCGTTGGAACGTATACGGTTTATGGTCCCCGGTACGACGGTTTTGAGTGAACCGGAAGAAAGATAAACAGAGACGGGAGAAGTGAGCCAGGAATCGACGCCAGCGGAAAGCGACGCGGCGTTTCCGATGGTGACCTCCATCTGTTGAACACGTTCACCGGACTCTGATGTTCCCGAACTGACCCATTTTGTAGTAGAACGAACATTCTCAACGCGAAGAGACTTAGCAGTGCTCAAGGAGCTTGCGGGAACAAGTGTGATGGCGAAAACCCGAGCTGGTAGTCCCGGGTCCGCGGGTGGAAGGGTTAGAGAGACCAACTGCTTATCATTGAGGACCCTGCTATTAGAATATTGGATCGAGGTCGCGTTGTAAGAAATCGTCATGTTTGAATCCATGGTTGCATTGGCGTAATGGAACGGTCTGATTCCATATTTGATTAGCTTTTTGAAGGTAAACCAAGGTTATATGAAACTAACGTGTGGATAGCACCATCATAAGGATTCGTATCCCACCAAGAACCAATGATGAGACTGGCAACATCGGATGATCCATCTTCAAAATTGAATGTGACATCTACGGCTCTCGCGCCATTGCCAGCCCAGGTCATCAACGCGTGGAAAGCTTGATAGTTCCCCTGTGGCACGGATAGAACTTGTGAGCTTGCGGCCACGACATCGAATGCAGTAGGATCGTGAAAAGGTGGGAGATTAAACTGATGACATGACATGATAAGTCTCTGCTGAAAAGATACGCGATGCATGAACATACTTGCACACCAGAATAGTTAAAGGTTCCAGTTGAAGGGAGGTATTCCACTGGATAAGCTCTTCCAAAGCCATCGAAATTTGCAAATGTATCGTCGAGTCCGGTGGAAGCGGCCTTCAGGTTGAAATTGGCACTAAGATCGAGCTTCACTGAAACATCTTGCGAAAACGAAATGGACACGAAGAAGGACAGAGCAAGGACCCTCAGAAGAGGGTTAAAGACCATGGTTGAGAATCAACTGAGTCTCCACTCCTAGGACAAAAAGCCATGATTTTTGGATGGTTTTATATGCAAATGGACCGCCATTGGTGGGAACCGGGTAACCTCTCGACCAGCATATAGGGCATGTGAGAATCCGCAGAGCAGGTGACCGGAAGAAGTAAAGAAATGAATGGACCAGATGATAGGTGGAGTTCTTCTGTACGAACGCTTGAAGTAGGCTTTGCATGAATCGCCCAGGAGTGCATCGGGCCGCCACCACCAAATCTGTGGAGTTCAGTTTGATCCAAGACGCACGTCCTAGAAACAGCTGAGACATTTTGGATGTACGCCTAGCGGACCAAGTGTTCCCCAGTTCCCAACGTCATCGAGTCGACAAGATGGTGGTGTCTGGTGAGAGTCCGATGAGGCATTCCCAGACGGCCCGCACCCCTCCTTCGAACAACACAGAAGCATTTGCGGACCGGTGCTTCTTTGACACACTGTGTTAAACGTCTCATGACTCGAAGGTTCGACAAAGATACCGATAAAGCCCTTTGTGCTCGAAGAGCCGTTATGTACTATATGTGCATGCACGCAGAAATTCAATGGGTCGCTTGCTGTAAATTTTACACTTTGAGGTCTAATATCGAAATAGCCTGAAGCAAGATAAATCCATCGAACCCAAACTAACTCTCGCCGACTCGGACGATGAGCATCTGTATCCATATGATCTTCATAAGAGAAGACCGTCATTCTTGCGTTCGGAGCGGGCGTTGAGCAAATCTTGATTCCGAGTCGAACTGGAAAGCCAAGAATGTTCTTATGAGATAAGACGTTCCTACCTCTCAAAAGACGAAAATCGGCGGTAGTGACACGTGTAGTAGTCATTCGCACAACTGCTAGCAACCGTCACAGCAGTCATCACCCGTGAGAACTTCTATAATAGGATATCCTGATTACGTACGAGAATTCTCCTTTCGCAACTTCAATCGAGAGAGGGCAAAATATGGCTCACGTTGTCCAATGCTTAGACCAACCCTCAAACTACAAAGATTCTCAAGCCCGTATAGATAGGCAAAAACAGGGCGAAGCCCTCTCAAAATCATCAACTCTCTATGTACGTTCCTCATCCCGCAGCCAGGATTCCCGCCCAGTGACACCTAACCGCTGCAAAGATTGGCAATTTGAGTTTCTACACTACAGAAGAGCAAATATACGAGCTTTTCGCAAAATGTTCTAGTGCTGCAGATGGAGGTGGCATTAAACGTGTTATCATGGGACTGGATAGGAATACCAGGCGCGTGTCTCTTTTCTTCCTGCTGAATGACCCTTATCTGAGGTTACCTTCAGAACACCGTGTGGGTTCTGCTTTGTAGAGTTTTATACCAGACCAGAAGCCTTGGCTAGCTTGAGATATATAAGTGGAACAAAACTCGACGAGCGCATTGTGCGTTGTGATCTGGATCTGGGATATAAGGAAGGCAGACAATTTGGCCGGGGCAGGAGCGGAGGTCAAGTAAGGAACATTTCATTTTACTTATCTTTGGCTAATGGACTGAATGCCAGGTACGAGACGAACACAGGGATGATTATGACCCTGGCAGAGGTGGTTGGGGCGCCCAGGCTCAAAGACAAGAGCAGGAACGGAGGCGAGTGGAGGTCGAAGAAAGATACGCGGACAATACTGGTTTGGTTGCTGGCGGAGGTGGCGACTGGAAAGCAGGCGAAAAAGCTGTTGAAAATACCCTCAAGCGAGGGAGATCTCCAGAGGACGAGGGAGAAGACGGCAGGGTTTGACTCTCTCTTTTGACTTGACTTGATTTATGATCGTTGACGCGTAATTCAGGTCAATCGTGCTCGTTTGGATGACATTGGGGACGAAGACCGAATGTGAAGATCATCTACGTTGATGCCAGAATCGACCGGACACTACCATCATACACATTGAAGCCAGAGCTTTCAGTGAGCAGTTATTAGTCTAAGTATGTATTAATATATTACACGAGCTCCTATAAGATACTTGTTTCCGAGGGATTTGCTGTTGAAGTATGTCATATGCAACATACGAACCAGTCGATGTGCTTCTGAAACAGAAGCACAGCGCACCAAATGCCGCGACGACAACGACCCAATCGGTCTGTTCAAAACAAGAGTTGATGACCAGTAAGAACGATAACAGGCAGAACTTACGGTTGCAGTTTTGTGATTTCTTCCTGGCCAATGGAGTGCTTGAATCGTTTCAGATACTGTTCAAAATCAATAGCTTCGAGCTTTCCAGGAAGACCCCAAACTGTGACGCATTTGCCGTTGCTCACGATACCGCCATCTGGTCCATTACCATCAACAATCCCCCTGTTAGACGCCTCTTTTCGTCCCTTCACGCCGCGATTTCTCCGTTGTACAATCAACACCTCCTCATCCTCTCCAGCACTCGCGTTGACAGGAAACGACGAGATAGAGGCCTTCTGAAGAAGACGAAGGTTGTTGTTCATAGAGTCTGGTGTTGTAAGCGTCACGGAGGCTCTTCCCGTCGGCTTGAATCGGTCGTATATCAGAGACACTTGTGAGACAGAAGCAAAAAGCGACAAGTCAATGTCTTTTAGCGGAAGGGGAAATCATTGGAGACAAGCATACCACGAGCAATGTTTTCCGTCTGATTTGTGCGAAGCATCCTGCGCACATCAGAAGGGAGCGCGGTTTTAGGCAGTTGAGATAGCCTTATGACGGTCTTCGAGGCTGTCAACACATTGAAGTCAGGTCAACTTTAGAGAGAAAGAGAGATGGAGTCAGCACATACCCTCTGAACGGGCAGCATTAAGTCCTCCCTGAGCTGAACGAGCCCAACTCATAACTTGCGGTAGTATCGAGTGCGGACGCGACCGTGTTCGAGTTGTAAATCTGTAAACCAGTTCGGAAGTCACATTTCTGGTAAATTTGTGATCGACACACATTTTCCCTTTTCAACCTCGACAAATAAAAATATGCGGCAAAAACGAGCAAAAGCATACCGCAAACTCATGACCTTATATTCTCTGTCTTTTGGATTTAGGCAGCCTTATCAGGTTCTCAGTACGTTTTTTCCTCCGTCACCCTAAAAACTATCCTTCACGCGTTGTTCAGTCGATTCAGAAATATGCAAAATCGCCATTCAGGCCAAGGTTGAGCTCACGAAGCAGCTTAGCACCGTCCTCCAGGGTGCCATAAAACCAAGTGAGACCTCTCAATCGATCCCCGCTTTGTGCATCTTGATCATAACGGTCAAGCCAAGTGATAACGCAGTGCTGCATACACGAACTATATCTTCAAGGAAAATCCATTCAACCAGCAGTCGATCTTGCAAAGACATTTGAACGCAGGAGATGCAATCACAAAGAGGCCATTCCGGGAGACGAGTGCCTAACTAGCGTCATAGGTGTGTATATAATTCGTCGAATTTCCGTTTTCCAACTTTCTGACAATGCTCTCAAGGTGAAGCTAATCAGCACCGGTATGTTGTTGCCACACAGTCGCAACCTTTACGAACGGGCCTTAGAAGTATCCCTGCGGTGCCGGTTATTCATATCAACCGTTCTGTAATGGTCCTCGAGCCACCCAGTGACACAACTTTGAAGGCAAAGCACGAGGTACGCCGTTGAATGTCAACCCACATGTCAGTCATGTTGATATATGTATGGAGGCTGATGAACGCGCTCTCCATCCATCACAATCTGAACTAGCGACACTTCCATCAGCGCTACCAGAGCCCTTGAAGAAGAGGAAAGGACCGAAGGGCCCAAACCCTCTTAGTGTGAAGAAAAAGAAAACTCCAACAGATGTACCAGGCAGTGGAAAAGGCAAGGGCAAGGAAAAGGAATCAGGATCCTCTGGAGATAGTTTGAAGAGAAAACTGGATAGTGAAGTGGACGTTGAGCCGAAAGTCCAAACCAAACCCGCCACGCTACAAAGTGAAGAGGATTATGGTGGACACAAAAGAAAGCGAAGACGGAAAACGAAAACTAGTATCGATACGTCTGAGGATGGATGATATTCCATATATATATGAGACTGGTATATGTCCAGGCGCGTCTCAACCAGCAGAGTTTCCTTCATCAAACCATAGACGGATGGTCAAATCCTTTTCCATAGCCGCAGATGCAATTATATTTTTGGTGGGATGTGTCTGGAAAAAAAACTCAGACCTATAAACGAGACTGATGAGCACAAACATACCGCAATCGCTAAAACGACGTCTATTAAGATATAGTCAGCATGGGATGGAAACAAACAGTTTAACTGCAGTTCTACCTCTATGTCCTTCTAAGACTTGGAGGATTTCTCTCGTTTGCAGATCCCAGATATATACCTTCGAATCTTCACTTCCGCCTACAATAAACTTGCCGCCAGTGACACTAAAGCAGACAAACAAACAATAGGTGTTGTTCGTATGACCTGTATAAGTTTTGACACATCTCGATGTCCGGCTATTCCAGAGTCGAATTGTAGAATCCTGCGTTGAGGCGAGGATGAATTTCGAATTTGGAGAGAATTTGACGTGTGAGCTGAATGGACGACATCTCAGAAACAATTACACTACAACGTCAGAACTGAGCAAGTACCAGATTGGGTTGTCGTCGTCTACCAGAGTTTTAAGACATTGGCCAGAGTCTGCATCCCATAATCGGCTACCGGAGACATTAACTCAAGAAGATGATCGTGGAATTTGCTCTTACATTAACCCGTCCATAGCACATGACACAATCAGACTACCATCGCGATTGAAGCTCACGGCTGTTACAGGGTCTGAATGGGCAGGAAGAACTTTGAGGGATTTTCCTGCAAAACAAATTGAACATGTCAGACACCGTCTAAGGAGAAGAAGCAGCCATAGAAACGTACCTCTTGCAACGTCCCATATCCTGACTGTCTCATCAAACCCTCCCGAAGCCAACAAGTTGGATTTGTGGTTAAAGTTGACGCAAAAGACAAAATTCGTATGTCCTTTCAATACTTTTACAGTCGTCCCCTAGTCATCCAAAAAACATCCATATCAACGTGTCATCCTCGATTCTGCACAGAACGTACGAGATTCAAATCCCAGATCCGCACAGTCTTATCGTCCGACGCGCTAGCGATTAAATCACCTTCACCGGACCATGCGATATCCGAAATGCCTTCGGAGTGACCTTGTAAGGTCTTAATAATCTCTCCAGTGTACGCATCCCACAGTTTTATCAGTTTATCTGCCGCTGGAAGTCTTAATATGTTAAAGTGAGATCGAGAGACCTAAGGGTTATTCCCGCGTACCTGCAGACGCGAGAATATTACCATCAGGACTGAATTTGAGGGAAGATATTGACAATGTGTGTCCGCTAAGAATGTATTTTGTCCGGTAGTTGGGACTTGGTGAGCTCTGTATTGACTGATCTCCTTGGAGATCCATCCTTCAAGCAAGTTAAGAAAAACGGTGACCTTCAACAACAAGCGAGGAACCCGTGACAAACATTTCGTGACGCAAGGCTTCCTTCCACCAAAACTATCAAATACTAATGTCTTCGCGCCATGACTCCCGAAGGCGAGACCGCAGTTGGGAACGAGATAGGGACAGGGACAGATATGCGAGAAACCGCGACTCCCGAAGGCGTAGTCGTTCTCGAAGTCCTCGCAGAGGTGACCACGAAAGACACCCAGGTTCGTAGTGGCTCAGATCAAATTCGGCCAAATGGTAATCCTATGGACGATAGAACGGAAAGATTATGGACGGGAACGAGTAGACGACAAACGGGACAGGGACCGAAGAGACAGAGATCGCGACCGAGACGACAGGAGAAGAGACGATCGGCGTGAATACACTCTCAGAGATCATACTCACCGGGACAGTGATAGAGAACGAGATTCACATAGGGACAAGCTCAAGGATACCGATTCCTCTCGCGATAAGCGACCAGAAAGAGATATATCAGCAGGTGCATTCAATGACTAGGATACCCATGCATTTTGTTCACATTTTATAACCTTATACTAGCCCCGTCAAACCCTGACCCTCCTTCAAAATCTACTGCATCTGGATCAAACGTGGATGCTGAAGAAGAGGGAGAAGCCATGGATGCCCTTGACGAGGACGATGCTGACATGATGGCTGCAATGGGTATTGGTGGCTTTGGATCAACTAAGGTGCTGGTTGAAGCTACAAGGTTGGAATTTATCTGATCTACATATCCATGCAGGGTAAACCAGTGGAAGGCAACCAAGAAGGTTCTGCCAAGATCAAGAAGATTCGAACCTGGAGACAATACATGAACCGGTATGCTTGTTCTTGCAATCAATCATGTTGGATGTCTTGGAATTTTGCTCATGATACTCCTCTTTCTCTAGACGTGGCGGATTCAATAGGTATGATACCATCTACGAGCAAGTTCATCTGCTAATTAACGACCCATAGACCTCTTGACAAGATCAAGTAACCGCGTTACTATTTGATACATACGATAGTTCGCAATGCAGATGAGTCTCTTCATGTTGATTATCGTTCCTCGATAGCCCATACTACTCTCCGCCTGCCAGAGCTCTAATGGATGAGTTTATTAGCAACGGCGACGGTATCCAATGTTATTTCGAACCATTTGAATCCTATATCAGTCACAAGTAGAAAGTTACACAGAAAAGAATCGATATGAGAAGAAGGAAAGTACGAGGCAGCTACGGAAAAATAAGAGACGACAGACACACTCTCTACTTCGACTACAGACTCAGAACCCATGCAGTTTGATCGTATTCTTCGGAATACCCTCATCCGTCAGGAAGTTGGATATCTTCAGACGTTGATCACCCTGCAGCTGGATGACTTTACCAGCTTCCTCGTCGTCAACGAGGGTGCCATTACAAGCGAATTCCTAATAAGTATAAATTAGTTTGTGTTCATTGTTAACAGGTTTGGGGTAATAAGACTCACCTTCTTGAATGCCTTCAGAAGCTTCTTCGAATCATACTCTGTGTGGAGGAAAGACTGTCAACGACGAATGGGACCAGATATCAACAGATGTGACCAACCCCTTGGCAGACCCTGCAAAGTTGTCAAAGTCTTCCTACCATTTCGCTGTTGGATACGAATATGGATATAGTTCTGTTGAGACCCAACGTCCTCTGCGAGGTGGTCTCCTTCGTCTGCGAAGGGGTCTGAGAGAGAAAAAGATAGATAAAAATTAGTCAGGCTGTTCAAACGCGGCGCGGCCGCCGTATCGATAAGGCCAGCGCTACAAGGGACAAAGGGACTAACCGAAAGTATTGAGGTTCTGCACGCTCATGCGACGGTAAGAAGCAGTTATACAAAGAGATTGAAGAGACTGAAGTGGAGGAGTACAGAAGGGACTGCTGGTTTTGACGGTGATTTTGCGTGGGATCTGCAGGCAGGTTCTAGTACGCGTTCAGTGTTTGTCTTTGCTTGTGTCCGGTGGCGCAACCCCTTCGGAGCCACAGAGGCAGTGTCTCGGAGTCGTTCCATCTCTGTGGAAATGACCTCCGTTTCGAAGAAAAAAAGGAATCCTCCACAATTTCATCATCTACCTAAAGATAGAGGTAATTACTACCATGCTTGTCTCATTTCTGCGATAGGATTGGTGGTTTATTGTATCTGCAGCAAAACAGCTGAAATCGTCGTGGCTTCACACTCAAAAAATCAAGAGCAAATGGAGAAGCGAAAAACGAAGGGAAGGCCTTTCATCGAGGCCGGAACATAAAGAGATGTCTGTTGTCGGTGGCGATAATCAGCAATCAACGTACGATGAATCAATAGCCCAAGGCACGTCAGAATCCAAACCTTCTGATGAGCACGACAGGCTGGTCGACGAAAGTCGCAATGGTGTTACGGATAAGCCTGGATTACGTGATCTCGCGAAGAAAGCGTACGCCTCGTCGTCTCTACACAATTACAAGTCGGATCCTTTACATAAACGACGAGGCAGGGAAGGAAGACAGAGCCAGGGGCGAGGACAGCCAAACATGAAACTGCGCATGAACGCGATGCTAGAGAAAATCAAGCAGGATACAGCATAATCCATCTCATAGTTGGCTGACGTCGTGCAACCAGATAGCCTCTTTCACTGTACCTCCTTCTCATCAACCTTGGTTCTCCTTATCATCACCATCATCCACCATTATATCGTCGTCATCATCTACTTTTTGTCTTTTCGCTTCCCTCTCTTCGTCTTCAGTATTTTGCGCTTTCACGAACCGATCTTGCAAGCTACTCGAAGTCGTGGTGGAGGACAGTGCCGTAGGATAATCGCTCATGTGCCCGGGACGTGGGTCATCTAATTCATCCACTAGTCCAAGTGCTTGCGGCTCTGCTTTGACCTCATTTAGAGCCAAGGGTGGTGGACTACGCGATCTTGTGCGTGCATCGTTGTGTAGGAAGGGGATTGGAGAAAATATTGGAGTAGTTGGAACGGATGTTGATGTTCCTTGGAATAAGAGTCCAGTAGTAGTTGTTGACGTACTTTCGCCTTCTGGAGAAATAGGAAAAGAGTCCCACGTAGAGGTGACAAGCAGAGTCTTCTCCACAGCGCGAAGATATTTTCCAACGGATTTATAATGCTGTTTCGGTCTGACGCACAGCTCGCACAGGCGTTGGATTGTGAATGGAGGGTTACTGAGATGATCTAAGCAAATGATGTAAATAATGAACGAAAGAAGGTGTCCACCTTTCAAATTCATGTAATTGTTCGAATATCGAGGATTTCATTCCTTGGGTTTCCGCTTTTGTCATGAAGCTTTTTGGTGGTTCCATAGGGTTTTGGGGATTTCTTGCACGAGGACGAACCGGAGGCAACTTCAGACCACCATTCGTGGCAGGGCGGTACATGAAAGGCGGCATTGCTCTGGGTTTCGAAAATTCTGGATCGTCCAGAAAGGCGTTTATATTCTGACCAGATAACGTCAAGGTTGGATATTAAATGAGAACTGAATGACGGACGGCTTGAATCTTGAACTTGATCATGTCGCGTAGATGAGCCCATTCCTCACTGTTCATATAATCTTATAGTAAGCGGCCGACCCGGGAGAGATATGCCAATGGAAGGATGTACTGTGCGAGATCTGTGGACGCGACTTGTTCCAATACCGCATCATAATCTGCGAGCTCGAAAAAAGTCAAGAGAGAGCTTGGAGTGACCAAGAAGACGCCTTACCTGGATTCCAGTGGAAGTCTGAAGAGAGTTCGTATGTTGGCTCGATTGTGGTCATCGAAGTAGCTTGAGACTTGGTCGCTTAGTACACACGTGCCACATGACCCAAAGGAAATGTTCATATCGTCGAAAACAAGATGGCTTTCAAGTTGGACATACTCTACTGGAGACGGAATCCAAGGCGCCTGTGGCCCTGTGCTCTGACGGAGAGCGACCGTATGAGCGCAAAAGCTGTACATGTCTCGGCCCTCCAAGCTTTTTTTTAATACATCACGATCCACGAAAATGCCCGCGCTTACTGCGCTTGCGTAATAATAATCGTCGTCGCCTTTCATACGAATGAATCCTCGGGAGAACTCTTGAAAGTTCCGTGCACACTGCAAACAAAATCGCACAGTCCGTGACCGAAGTTCGCCTCGAGGCCGTGGTGTACACAACGCCTTTTTTGGGGTCTTGCACTGCTGCGGCGCAGACTCCGAATGGCCTATATCCGACTGCCAGAAAGATATACCGACGACAACTCATCCTTTTCCTTCATCATGCGAATCCCACAATTCTGGCCTGCAGAGAGAGAAACGAGATTCTTTTATGGCGCGAGTAGGACAAAGCTGCTCATTTCCTATTTACCCGACTGGTATGCTATATCTCCACCTCGTTACTCGTTATGATTTGTTGATCGTATTGTCAGGATTCTTACCATAGCTCTCGCGTAATTATCAGAAACTCTTTTTGCATGTCTATCTCATATTAAACAGACTTTTAGAGGGATCTTCTTCGCCATTGACAGTATTTCTGGGTACAAACGGGAGTTTTCGCTGCAAGATACTTCGTGAGTCTTTACTCATTTGTTCATCGTTTTCTACTCATAAACATTACCAGATTACGACATCCGTGAGTCGTCTCTTTCTTTGCTGTGCTGCTCGACTCAAACGAAGCGTAGTTACGCCGTCCATGAGCGTGTTACCGTATGTATCCAACACTTTCCTCAGTAAATTTGCAGCCCTGACATCTTACAAGACTACCTCACTCATTTTGATATGCTTTGTGGCTCCAGTTGTCCTTCAACCAATCGTCAATTTTTTCACCATCCGATCCTGGTGGGACTTGCATAATGGGTCGCTGGGACGTGCGTATTGTTACTCCCTGATTGCACTTTATATACTCACCTGGTTTATCCACGTAGTGATCCTTTCACTCGCATTAGCTGCTGTAATCACACAATTTTCAAAAGTGACAGTTGGCCGGCCTCGACCTGGTGTGTAATATTTTCAAAGCATTTTATTGCTGAAGTTTACATCCCACCTTTTAGACCTCATTGATAGATGTCAGGCTCCTGCCGGGTCAGCCGACCCTACATTTGGTTTGAGCAATTTCACCATTTGCACGCAGACGGATCAATACATATTAAAAGACGGATTCCGAAGTTTCCCCAGTGGACATTCTAGCTGTACGTCACTGAAAGCAGGGATATGGGTACAAGTGTTAATGTGTTGTTCATAGTGTCTTTTGCGGGATTAGGATTCCTTGCGTTTTATCTTGCTGGAAAACTCCATCTCTTCGATACCAGAGGCCATGCGGTATGAATTTTTCCCTAAGCATTCCTTCCTGTCCATTCTTACTTATATTGTGGGAACCTAGCCAAAAGCATGGATAGCTGTCGCTCCTTTATGTGGTGCGGCCCTTGTAGCAATATCGCGGACTATGGATTATCGGCGTGAGTTTACGTTTGCGGACTTGGTTTGGAGTTTACACTAATCGGTTGGTTTAGACCACTGGCACGACGTAGTAGTTGGCTCGATCCTTGGCCTGGTAACTGCGTATTTCTCGTACCGTCAATATTACCCAAGTTTGGGTGCCGAGCTTGCTCATCGTCCACATGGTCCGCGAGTCCAACGAGAGAGCGACTTTCTTCCTGTCCACCACCGGCAACCTTCTGGTGAACCCTTCCGCTCTACTAATGTGTCCCATACGGGTGTCCGTCCCTATGAAGATGAGGATCCGCTGGAGTTGGTAGATGGCACCGTGCCGAGGAACACCGGTAATTTACAAGCCATTTGGAAAGAAGGATCTGGGCAGGAGCAGGAACAGTCTGGCAGACCTTGATGATCGTCAATGACCAACCTTATGCTTAGTATTTATTTATCGTGGAGCTCGTTCAGTCTACTACTATGTTAACGTAATGTCGATGGACTGCTATCTAGATTTCAACTAACGGACATTCTGCCTACCACAATTACTTATATTACTCCATCACCACATCAATAAGGGCCGTCTCTGCCGGCAGCTCACCAAGTTTAGGTTTTCTTTCGCGTTTGCGAGACAAGTTTATGTTCGGGTTTACGTGGGTATCACAGTTTCGTAGCACTTGTGAGGTTCAAAGAGAAATTGTATTAATTCATCTAGTCGCTAATCTTCTACTCATAAAAATTCGCTGGGATGCTACATCTACCACTGTTAATGGAGTCAGAAGATGGTCTTGTTGCAAAGGTTCATATGAAGGTGGAACGTCAACAGCGTCGACTTCAACATCATCATCTGCAACAGTAGAAGAATGAATCGAACGACGTCGCATGCAAAGAACAAAAGTTATAAAGCCCTAATACCGGTCTCTAGGCTCTTACATCACAAAGTTCGAGTCATCGTCAATTACCCGATACTCCAAAAAAGGTGACACGAGATCATTCAGCGGGAGTGACCGAGTAACAACTTGAAGTTCTGTCACATTTTGTCACGTGGCTTGCACTGTACAGTTCTGCCATAAACGGAAATAACCTCAGGCTGAATACACAACGATAATCGCACGTCTTCCGGTCTTCGAGTCCAATAATAATACAACATGGAGAACGATCAGGTATTTGACATCGCTCTTTCCTGTGTAGTCTATATTTCTGATTTCCCTGTCCAATTCAGGGTGTCCTTGTCGACCTTTACGTTCCGCGAAAATGCGCGGCAACCAGTACGTTTTCTGCTCGTTGTGGCAGTGATACCTTAACACACGGCAAAGTAACTCATGAATGGATTGTAGACCGTCTTATCACTGCCAAAGACCACGCTTCGGTACAAATCAGCATCGCCGATGTCGATGCTAATGGTGTGGCTTTGCCCACTTCCACGTCCTTTGCTATTTCTGGTCCTGTTAGGGCTAATGGCGAGAGCGATGACTCTGTTAACCGACTGGCTACGAGGGCAGGTCGTGAGTGTGCTTAGCAACTCTTTTGTGTATATTGTCGTGTTGATCTTTTTACCATTTTTATTAGTGCTTCGGAATGTGTGGTCTTTTCAAAAGTAAACTAGCCTGCATACTGTGTTTTGTTCGTTGTATGATGCTATCCTGATTTGCTTTTTTCCCTCTGGACTTTCGTGAGTAAATGGAAAGCGTTGACGGAGCTCCTTTGCGCCCCAAAAAAGCTGATATCCCTCCTGTCTTCGCCAGAGACACAAATCATCTGATGATAGAAGAACACCTGCAACACGAAGTCTGACTTGAATAGATACACTAGTTTCGAAGGTTCTTACATGTTACAGACCCGGTCACTTGTAGGTCGACCGGTCTTGCCGCACGAGTGACATTCAAATATTCAGACGCAGAACGTTCTTCAATTATGATCTTGACAGTGATTTTGCTGTTTGCGATGATGCAGTTGTGCCTTCCGACATCTATTTTACGATGTATTGTTGTTGGGATGATTACCCATGACGCATCTCCGAACTTGAATGTGGGATGCAAGTGCAGATGGTCGGATGGTAACATTCTGATGTCGGTTTCTATACCCAAGTTCCTCTGTCGCCGTACCCGCAATGATTTCTTTATCGCGACCGAACTGAAGCATGAACATCGGTAAAACCCGAAAATGTCTAATACTAGTAGCTGTGCTTGCTTCAATTAGCTTGTAATCAGATCGCAGGCCGCAGGAACCAAGCTGCGGACTACGTGAACCTATAAGCAAGATTCAGGTGTACAATGGGTGGCGGCCATCAACATCCACCTTTCGACTGCGAAGGCTCCTTGTTGACAAACTCTGTGCGTCCATTTGTCGAGGGCAGACCATCTTGAGCTTGTATATAGATACAACTTGCATCAGACAGAATCCATGGTAGAGATATCCCGAACTCCAGAAGACGGCCCCAGGCTGGCTTTACCCGAGGATGAAGATCAAGACGCAAAGTATCGTCTCTTGTATACAAAGTCCAAGGTCTATGTGAATCCTACAGCTTACTCGAGGGACAACATTCCTGGATTCGTTGCTCTTGTCAAGCGGGTACGTATGACTCGGTCAATCTGTCTCTGGCCTTCTTGAACAAACATCTTGATTTAGGAAGCCATCAATCCCCTATACCTACTTGCTTGGATCCCAGAAACATTACTCAACGAGAGGGGCCCTAGCGAATGGGACAAATTTGTGCATATAGAGGAAAAGACATCCCTAGATGAATCGGAGGAGGAAGGTGAGTTTGTCGTCCATATGACTCTGATGACATGTAATATCAAGGATCTTAGATGTTGTCCTCATCGATATGCCTACTTCTCGACCCGAAACTTACGCCTTCTCTGTCCCTTTGACTTCAATATACTCGTTACTCGTACATCCACCAAGCCTATCCTCATGGTGTAAGTTTTGGATTCGGTTTCATGCCTTGCTGATCTTACACGGCGTCTAGATGGTTCGATTGCCATTAATCTCATCAGTGGTTCAACACTCCCTACAATCTACTTCCACGACGATGAATCACGGTCCTTCACTCTTCCGCCTAGATCCCCTCAAAACGAACGAATTCCCATATCTTACCCTCCACCACAAATAACCCCTAACAAGTCAGGCATGTCATGGGGTGGAGAGGATCTTATCGCCCGTTTGCGATCTTACGCATATCTACTACGATCTAATTTGCAACCGTCATTGTTCTTGGTCGACCCGTCTCGCGCGGATATTGAGGCGCATAGTACACAGATCTTTGCCGACGACGCAGTCGACGATATTATCGCACACTCCTCATATGCAAACTCGTTCTCACCGGTCCCTTCTCATCGACGACCTCGCCCGCTTAGCACGCCTACGAATCCCTTTTCTCAGCGGACATCCGTATTACATCGATCTTTATCACCCTTGTCACCGTCTACTTCACCCTCTTCCTCGCAAGCTCGAACGGCGTTACTACAATCATTTTCCAGTATCACTAGAGCTACTCGACATGCAGCACAAAACATCTTGTCTCACCCTCTTGCAAAACCTATTGTTCCTCACCTTCCGGATCCGGTAAAGAGCCTTGTCAACGCTAACGGCGAATGGGAGTGGGGTAGTTGGGTCGAGAAAGGCGGTGTCGGAGAGTTTGAAAGCGCTAGGGTGTATTTGGCACGCTGGGCGCGGATTGTTGCTGAAGAAGGGGAACTTGCTCGTAGGCGTGAGGCACAGGCTATTCCTTCTTCTTCTGGGAACGCAGAGGAGGAGACCTCGTCGTTGGGTATCTTTGAGCTTCTCCAATCGACTTCGAATTTACCGACGCCAAAATCTTCAAGAGATCCTCGGCACCCTGTAGATGAGAAGATGTGGAGCGAGTGGTTTGATGGGACTGGAAGACCCAAAGTAGGCATAGAGGTCATGAAGCGGGAGGTGTTTAGGAGGGGAGTGGACCCTTATGGGACGCTGAGACAGAAGATTTGGCCGTTTATACTTGGCGTGCATGATTGGGATGCGACAGATGAGCAGAGAGCCAAGCGCTGGGAGGGGAAGCGGTACAGTACTTGTCTCCTCATCGCCTCATCGTACTCACATGGAAGTTTAGGAGACGGTATCATGAACTTCGGAACGAGTGGTGTGGAGTTCCAGAAGTATTTGACCGTGCAGACGTTTTGGACGTATGTGATCTTTTGCATGACTCGTATATCTAAGCTGAAGTTGATAATCAGGAACGGCATCGAATAGATGTCGACTGTCGGCGGACGGATCGAAATCAGCCACTTTTTGCTTCGGAAATGTCCGAGGGGACAGACGAAAAAGAGGCACAGATGCATTATTCGATAATTTCACCCCAGATGAATGATATAGGAGCGCAGTCGCCAACCAATGAACATACCGAACGACTAGCAGAAATTCTATTGACATATAATTTTTACGAGAAGGAATTAGGTTCGTATCTTGCACGCCTGTTTTTATTTCATGTCATTCACTGTTTGCTGACTAAGGCAACGAAGGTTATGTCCAAGGAATGTCGGATCTGTGTTCTCCGATATATGTTGTAACGGGTGGTGAAGAAGAGACGACATTCTGGTGCTTCGTAGAAGTCATGGAGCGAATGGTGAGTTCGTAACGTGTATTGTGGATCGTCCTTTCTCATACGCGTTACACGTGGGCAGAAGCAAAACTTCCTGCGCGATCAGAGCGGCATGAAAAATCAGCTGTCAACGTTGCAACAGTTGCTTGCTGTGATGGACCCTGAATTGTACAGACATCTCGGCAAGTCTAACGGAGCCGCAGACCCCATAATATCACTGAATTGACATTGTAGAGAAGACCGATGGACTCAATTTATTTTTCTGTTTCAGGTAGGAAAATTATTGGTTGGCGCTCTTGGTGACCTAATTGATACTTGATCATCAGATGGGTCCTGATCGCATTCAAGCGAGAATTTTCTTTTGACGATGTTTTGCGGTTGTGGGAAGTGCTCTGGACTGATTACTACAGCAATCAGTTCCTTTTATTTGTCGCTCTAGCTGTTTTGGAGTCTCATCGAGATATGATCCTGCGGTACCTGGTTGAGGTGCGTTTTACTGTGCTTGCCTGTGTAGTCAGACTGATCCGAATCGTCTTTTCTCGTAGTTTGACGAAGTGTTGAAGGTGTGTTTAATTGCATGGAGTTTTCGGTCCAGCATTTCATCGTTGCTGTTTCATTACAGTATTGCAATGAGCTCAGCATGACTATTGAACTCGACACCACTCTAGCTCAAGCAGAAGTGCTATTCTTATCGTTTACACAGCTTGTGGCCGACATCGATAGGCGTCGAGCTGAAGAAGCGTTGCCTGGAACGGATGACCAAGAACTTCGACAGCGGAGAGGCAAGAGTATATCGGGGACTGGACAATCATCGATGCCGGTGTTGAATGAGAGCCTGCGCGACCTGCTAAAGGCAGGCAGATCTTGATGATGTTGTATATGTAGCGATCTCTAACTCGAGCGGCGTGATACACGGTATCGTACACACGTAGAGATGTTTGTTCTTGTATTACAGTCTGACATGATCCGATAATGAATTACACAGAGAAACGAAGGTAGTTAGTCCAGGTCAGCTGAGCCTCAGAGTTCTCATTGCATAGCGGTGTGGTGATGTTCCCTGTCAGTATTATGTGTTCAGCGTTTCAACAAGACTATGCCTGGTTACGATGTGATTTTCACATTCCGAGAATTTTGACAATGTGCAAACCTGAGCAGAACGGATTTTTCTTGTCTGTCTTTGTTGTGTCATGATCGCATCGTTACAATGCCCATCCGATGTTCCTTTGGATGAAGTGAGTTATCTTCGCTGTTCTTTATTACATTTAATATATCCGTAGATGAATCATCAGTGGAGGTCAGTTGTAACAACTTGAGATGATGGTGGCTCACTGATGCCAATCATATCACTAAACTTCTCTCCCCAGCTTGCGGGTGGAACGGTGGTACCTATCATGGAAACTGGTATCACCAGGACATTGATCCACCTCACAAGCGATCACAGTATATCTTTCGTTGATGTCCGAAATGCGGCCTTTTTCTCATCGTCGTCTCTTTGCTGGTCATTGTTCTTCCCGTCGTCCAAACATCCTCTCCCTGGTAAATCGGCCAATGGCAGACATCCCGAACCTGTGCGTTCCATCATTGCGACTCCTTCTCAACCTTAAACCACGTGTTCACGGATGTAAACAGAAAGTTGATCGAACCCATGAAATGTTACTTTGCTGCTTGCGCTGGTGAGTCCGAGCCCGTCGCACACTAGTCGAAGCTCGCTCACACGGCCGCGACTTACAGGAATCCTATATTTTGACTATTTCCTGACGCTACCTGCTGAAATCGAGCGGTTTTGGGGGGTGAAAATATCAATTGGCGCTGTGCTTTTCTTCCTATCGCGTTATTTTGTGTTAATCGGGTTCGTACCCGTATTATTTGAATTTTTCGGGCACTGGTCAACGTCAGTGAGTACAATACTACTTTCCAGGTTTGTATCATTGGCTGAATTTTTGTTTCGTGGTTAGATGTAAGTGGCCAGAGCCTTGAACTCCGTCATGTCTTCAAAATGGTGCTCATCCTGTTTTTTCTTTTCTTTCCGTGGATCAGTTGTACGGGTATGAAGAAGTATCATGATATGTATTCAGGTATAAGTCAGGTGGTGGTATCGGGTATGTAGTTTTATTCTCTTTTTCTTCTGCCGTGAATACTCATACTCGGACTTGCAAGTTTTGATGATTATGAGGACCTACGCCCTATACGGCGAAAGTCGCAGGGTGCTCGCAATGCTGCTTGGAATAGGGTTTACAGCTTTAGGACTGGGTTTGGTATGTGTCTGTGTTCTACAATTAGAAATGCAAAAAGTCTTACGGGTGAGAGAACTCAGTGGGCGATTTTGAGCAGAAATGTTATTGAAGAAACATCCAACCTGCCCGATTTTGATTGCATCCCTACGTTGAGTGCCTCGGGGTAAGCGTTCGGTCTCCCTGCTGCATAGTCGTGACTCACTCGAGGGTTGTTTTAGGGCGTATCGTATGTCTGATCTCTGTGTTGCTATCAGCATGTGCTTGACAACTGACCTGTGATTTGCTCAGGGTTCGTCGGGGCCTGGGGCTCAGTTATGGTCCTGGACTTCACCATATTTATTTTGACGTTGTTGAAGGCGCTGAAACTGAGAAGCATTGGTATCGGTGGCCTTTTGGATACCATGCTTCGAGATGGTGAGTATGAACATATATATGCATACATCGTGCTCCTTCAATGACCGTCTGTATTTTTAAAGGTACTATGTATTTTGCGTAAGGACTCATTTCGACTACTTTTCATCCACCCTGCTATAACATATGGATTGGACGTAGTGTTTTGTCGATGTCAAACTTTGCAAATCTGCTGTCTTACATTGTATGTTTCGTCTTCCGTTTTTATCCCTTTGAACTGTTGGTTCTAACTTTATATGGATCCAATTAGTTCGGCGGCGTATGTCTTGTCCTTGTTGCCTGCTCTGGACTATTGATTGATGTGACCACATGCCAGGCTGCGACGCGCGGTGTAAACACCAACATGACCACCGTGTAAGCTCTTGTTTGCTATGCACGACATTGTGCTCTGATGTACATCAGGCTGTCTTCGGTAATGATGTCCCGCTTGATGCTCAACATCCGGGATCCAAAGCTAAGATTTGCGCAAGCGATCGAACTCACGACCCCGGTATTCAAGCCCCAGATGGGAACCTTGGGAACGACGATACAATCAGGAATACCAACTGTCGAGAGCGGCTCGTATGATGATTTCGGTATCATGGAGGTGCCGTGGGGATCTATGCAAGATCCAGAAATGGCGGTGCCAGTGGTTGCCACTAGTAGCTCGGATTCAGCACATACGGATACGGATAGGCCGCGACCATGACGACGTGTTAGGAATAGGACATGTATAGGATATGTACAACTCACTCTGTGTACAGTAAAAACTAAGCAACGACCATCAATCAAGCTTCAAGATTCGATGTAACACTGGCTCATCTCTGCGGCCTTGGCGAATTACCGGCAGGTCACGTGTTAAGTAATAACGACGCGCGCTCCGTGGGGCAGGCTCGCGAGCGCGATGTCTGCCATGGCCAGTTTAACACTACTGCGCGCATATGCGAAACAAACCGACCTATCTACACTACCCCCAACGTTCTTGTTGACGAACACCTCGACCACCCTAACCATATTTGACAAATTCCCAAAAGCCCAATTTCACTTTCTCGTCCTGCCGCGTCTCCCGTACCCTGGTCTATCCACCAGCGACCTCACCAGTCTCGCCACCCTCCTTTCGAACAGACAGAAAAAAGATGCTGCGAGGTCGCTGGTGGAAACGTTGAAGCGCGATGCCGAGTCTGTGAGAGAGATGGTGAGGGGTGAGATGAGGAGCCGGTTTGGGTATGTGTGGGATGTGTGGGTGGGGTTCCATGCCGTCCCTTCTATGCAGTACGTACCACCTCCCCAAAAAAGAAAACAACTATTTATGTACCACCCCCATGCACAAAAAAAGACACATCCACCTGCACGTTATATCCTCCGACCTCTGCTCTCCGTCCCTCAAGCACAAAAAGCACTACAACTCGTTCCATCCCAAACTCGGCTTCTTCCTTCACGTAGACGAGGTGCTCTCTTGGTTCGATGCGGAGCCGTCCTTCTTCGATTCGGTAAGTATCGTGTGTTGCTGTCCGTGTTATTTTGATCACTTGCATCGATTCACGATTCGTGAGAATTCGTTTTATTGTTGTTTAGATGGCTGCTTTGAAGAAGAGTGCGTATGAGGCTTTGCTCAAGGAAGATCTTGTGTGCTGGCGCTGTCACTCAGAATTCAAGAATATTCCTCAGCTCAAAGCTCATCTTCAGGAAGAGTGGGACAAGGAAGCAAATCGAGAGAAGGACAAAAAGCGGAAGAGGGATGAAATTTCACATGGGAGGAAGGCGGCCAAGACTTCCCCGTCTGCCCATCCTGCAGAATCAAGCACAACCCACACAGAGGAATAGAAGAACAGCTCGACATGATAGTCGACTTCTTATCTTGTTGTATGATACAGGTACAGACAGTTATAGCCTCACATTTCTAGTGTTGAACAAGATAAGTGCACATTTATCGTCCTCTAAACTTCCGCGGGAGGTTGGTAAGATTTACGGGTACGCTCGCTAGCTTCACGGATGGCCCAGGTCAACTCATAGGTCTTGCAAGCATCTGCGATCGTGCCTATCAACAACCTGGGTACCGTCATAGAGACAAGTCACGAACCGTCAAACGAACTCAAGATAGTCGCAGTGTCCGGATCTTCTTCAATGTCCTCGATGTTATCGATCAGGACCGAGACTTCAGAGAAGAACGGATCATCATCCGGGAAGCGGTGCGTCTCCTCCAAGTCGCTTCCAGGGCGACGGATATACAAGACTGGTTGAACGTACGGGTTTACAAGCCTGCAGAATTCAACATGTGAGACGAGCAACATTGTTTATCGACTGGAGGATCCTTACTTCATCACATACCCGTCAGCATACACTTCGAGCTCGCAGCTGTAGTTGTAACCTTGAAGAGCCACGCAGTGGGTAAAAGTCCCTACAGCACCGCTATCGTATTTCCTGCAAATGCGGCATGAATATTTCGTCAGGGAACTGTAACCAGGACGACCGTACCAAGTAGCAGAAGTTATACGGGGGATTCTGTTTTCGGGAGCTATCTTACTTTCGTCAATTCTTTGAGCACTGAGCTTGCCAGCATCCTCGTACCACTCCAACGAGTGTGCGGCGACGGTTGCGATGTCAACATCTCCGCCAAAGTAACGGGAGAGGTCGCAGAAGTGTGTGCCTTGCTCTACAACAGGTCCGGCACTGAGAGGTGGATAAGTCGGAGGTCTGTGAGTTGCTGAACAAGAATCAAACCTCTTCGATTTATCCCACCAGTCGGACTTGGCGATGGCTTCGTAGGCACACGCATATCGGGCGATAGTGGCCATGACAGTCAAATTATTTTCTTCAATAATGGCCTTCATCATCTGGACCGCTTTGAGATACCTCAACATGTACCTGCGGAAGAACAGCATAACCGAACTGAAGAGCATGGAGGGAAGGTGTACTCACCCTACTGAACATACAGTCTGGCTTTCTTGAATGGCTGCTGCAACTTGGAAAGCTTCTGGTATTTCACTTCCAGGTCCAGTGGCGACCGGCTTCTCGATGAACAATGCCACTCCAGGGAAGTGCTTGAGGATTTGGATCTCGATATCTCTTCCGGGCTTGGTGGTCCCTCGGAACATAGGAGGACTGCCAATGATGACAGCTCGAGGCATTTCCTTCTTACTCATGGTATCGACGAATTCTTTCAATGTTCTGCATACTCTCGTACCCTCATATGCAGACCGCACGAAGGTGTCACATTTCATCTGAAGGACTGACTTGGCACGCTCTACAGCCGGGTCGATGAGAGCTACGACCTTGAGTCTGGGACCAAGTTTGCTGGGTAAAGAAAGTAGGGTTGTGAGAAGTTGTGATGTCAGATGGAGAAGATCTTACTGTTCAAAACGGAAAGAGTGGTTCCATGGGCCTTCGTCGGATCCTAAGAAAACCAAATATGAGATCAGACGTTGGAGCAACTCGCATCAACGGACCGAACATGATATTTCCAGCGCCAACGAAGAGAACATTGAAATCGTCTGAACCGCCTACTTGTGAGGCCCTGAAAACAAAATGAAATTTCTCAGATTAGAACGTTCTCAAACTTGATAAAGTAGACGCAAAAAAACAAGACTTTTGTTGCTCATCTCTGAGAAATGGTGACTCAACTTGTCCATTCGAATAAGCTTCGACGGGTCAATCGAGCCCCGGCGAGAGGAGAGTCTCCGCTCTGATAAACGCCTCTCTGCACCGGAGCTGCGACGGCTCGTTGGCTGGCTTGCTGGTTTGGAGCCCGCAGGAGGCAAGATTGGGGTCATCGGGGTGAATGGATGGACCATCTTGTCTAATCAGGTATGTGGAAGAAGAAGATCAGTAAAGTCTAGATAAAATCCCAGATAGATCAGTGGAGGATGGGGTGCAAAAAAAATCGGTAATACAACTTGACTGGGGAAGATCAAGAGAGTAAGGCCCCAAGCCGGACATATAAATGTGTAATTGACAAAACACTTTACAAGTAATGTTCTCTCACGTGTTCTACATATATTAAGCAGACGGCGTTCGATAAGATTTCCGTTGTGATTCGACTACATTAGAATACGATTATTATATAGTCACGCAGAAATTACAGTTTTAGCCTTGAATTCTCAATCTGATTCTTCTTCTTCTTCATCCATATCTAATTCCGCTTCGATATCCCCTCGTATCTTTTCCACATCGTAATACGGCACTTTGTCCTTGATCCATCGACCAGTCAGCCAATCAATCCTACATAATCCTGATCCGGTAGCAGACGCAAGTAAGTGTGCATTGGAAAGCCCGTTTCCATTGTTCCACACGACACGGTGCACACCCACTTCTGGGGACCAAGCTCCTGTTCCAATTGGGTTGACCTGAACATTTGGATTCTTCGATTTTGCGCGGGTGGCAGACGGCCGGTCTTGAGTTTCCTATAGGACGTTTTCTGTGTAAATTATAGCAGGCAGAATGGAAGTGGCCAATCAACCTGGGGAAAAAACCGTTCCAACATCCGCCATTCTTTCTTGTCTCGACTGTAGTCTAGCTGGTAAATTTTGTATGAGAACAAAGGCTGTGGGTGTTCGATAATCAGACGACCGGATAAGTCAAGTTTCCGAAGGTTCTCACAATTCCACCCTTCCGTGTTGACCTCAATGCATTTGTGGTCATGCACGTCCCATCTACAGACCCTATAGCTATATGAGGGTGATAATCTGACGATCCCAGACTCTAAGATACGGGCAATGAGTGCCATCACGCATTTCAAATAGAAACATAATCACCCAGACAGGACCTCTGCTTTCAAGTAACGAATGTCCTCTACCTAGCATGCTGGGTGAAGCTGAATACACCTTGACTATGTTCTCATGGTCAATCGTTGCAACTCCAGCACCAAACGGTGAGTACGTCATATCGTTGATCACGTCTTGACATGAATGAATATCAACGTTTATTCATGTGGAGCGTTCACTCCATACCTCGAGTTCGATTGAAGACAGTGGTGGAAGGCTCTCGAAAGTCTGTGAAACCCTCCACACCGTCATAGCCGCCACTCGCGATGACAGTAGGATCTTCGTTGACTAACAACGTGCCCGAAGAAGACGTTGGCGGGACGCGTATCCATGCGATGCTGCGAATGGCAGACTGGTGAGCTGATATATAATGCAACGGTAATAGCTCTAGGCAAAATAAATAATAGATGATGTACATAATTCAATTACTTACGATCGTTTGATCTTGAACCATTGCGTACTGCTTGAGACACGTCATAGACTGCTATTGATCCTAATATCAAGGATGCGTCTGTTAGCACTTAGACATAACACTCTTGCTCGACAAACCATTTGTGCACCCTATTGCAAGAACCTCACTGTTACCCCAATCGAAAGACCAGCAACACGTGTCTTCCAGTTCGATACGAATAATGGGTTCAAGTTTCACTTGATAGATTGATTAGGAGCAGCTAAACACAAGGAACAGACTAAAACTCACCGAAAATCGGCTTACTTGATAGAGCGATATCGGGTGGATAGGGCACGGCGTAAACCGTCAGGGATCCATCCTCAAAAGTACCTGCAAGAAGACCAAGTTTACGGACTGACGTGCCGACTCCAGCTTCATGCATCTGGGAACAAATGAACACATTTCAAATCATATATTTAGTAACATACCGAATCATTCGAAGGAAGAGGACACCATTTTAAAACATGTGCAGGGCCACTATCAATACAGAGAACCATATCGCATTTCATTTCCCCTCGATCAGGCCCGTCACTTGTGGCTGCCAGCGACCATATCTGTATGCATGAGTAAAATGGCCTTGGGACTTTGACACCAATGGACGGAGAATAAGAGCCTGATGGGAAGACTGACACGGCCAAGAATTGTTTCTGCAAAAGATCTTCAGATAACCGTTATTAACAACATCAGATTAAACGGGATAGTCACTGACGCAGTCGATCTTTCGGATGTATTGGACACCAATCTATGCCCCAAACGGGCGCGCCAGCATTGAACACATAAGAAACTCTTTCTGGAATAACACTGGCTGGGGAACTCGGTTAGATAAGGATCAGCGACGGGCGAAATATAAGCACAGATTTTGAAAGTCTCGAATATCTGGAGCTTAACTCGTGTTTGATTGTCAAATGGACCGAAAGAACAAATTAGCGATGGTGGAGATTTGAGCGACCCGCTTTCCGTAGCTGCTGAGTCGGTAGGAAGATACTGCAACGCCTCTCTGAAGGAAATCAGACGATGTGAACAAAGTGACATGGCTTTCCAGATAACACGTACGTATCTGCTATGACGTTGGAATTGTCGCCGAGATGGATATCTTGGTAAACTCGAGGTCTTCGTTTTTCCTCTTCGGCCTCGTTTCCTTCAATCATTGCCTCTTTGTACCATGCGCGATCTTCCAACAATTCCCACAACGGACCTGGACCAACATTAGCACCCCACGCACGACCCAATCTCATCGTCACCCTTGAAGAGGAGGTAAAACTGGGTGTCGGAGAAGCTTCACCCGGAACAAACAAGATAGGCGCATTTTTTAGTCTTTCTACATTCGCCTCGCGGCGGTACAGCGGAATTGCTCTGTGTCGATGGTGAACGTGAGGCTGAGGAAGTGAATAATTCTGTCTGTTGCTTGGTCGAGCAAGACCGGGGGTAAGACTGATCGAAGAGCGCGATTCTGTTGGTCGTGGTTTGGATTTGTGTTTAGAGGGCGAGGCCTTGGCTTTCGCCTTTTTCCGCTTGATCTTGGCTGAAGCTTCTTCATCTTCGACATCGGACTGCTCGACATCGTCTACTTCCCTTTCAGCTTTTGCGTCGTCGCGATCACCGTTTCCCGCTTCTTCTGGCACGAAGTCACCACTACCACTCTCCGCATTATCCTCAACTACGTTAGGCCTGTTTGAAGGACCGGCTTCATTTTCGTCAGCCTCATATTGGAACAAAGCAGCATAGTCGAAACGTGGGGCGCGCGAGAGTAGTTCGCGAGGCATTTTGTAACATTGGAAAACACGATGATAGTTGTAGAGATGTTCGCGGCGTTGAACGGAATTTCAAATTTGGATTCGGCAGGGAGCACGGACTGCATCCGAACCGGTTACCGGCCAGAACTTGAAAGGTTGGCAAGAAACGACCTCTTCCGAGTCGTCAATGCTATCCTGATTTCTACGCAAGTATGAGCCTTCAGATACCCAAATTCACCTCAGCTCTTGTGGTCCGAGAATCACCCACCAAGTCTCAGCCCTTTTACCATAATGCTGTATTGGTCAAAAGACCTATTCCTCCTTTGAAGGAAGGACAAATTCTTGTCAGAATGGGAGCTGTGGCTTTCAATCATAAAGACGTATGTAAATTACAATTACACGTGAATTGTCGGAAGACCCACTCAAATAATTCAATCAGCTATGGATTCGTAAAGGACAATATCCACGAATTACGCTTGATAGCATATTTGGGGCTGATGGAGCAGGTCGGGCATGCTTACGTTGCTCGTTCGCCCTCATCCGCTGAAAACCGCCTTATTATAGGTACTGTTGTTGCAGCGGCTGACAGTAATGACTCTCTTCTGCATCGCAGGGTCTTCCTTGTTCCGATGCGTGGTTGGGATAGTGATCCTGTCGGGCCAGAATCAGAGTGAGCATCCCATCATTTAGTGAAGAAAGTCACAGAAACGTCTCAATAGATTCGGAATCATGGGTGGAGGAAACCTTCCACCACTTGGAACGTTCGCAGAATTTGTTGCCGTAGAACGCGAACAAGTTATACTGTCCCCCGACCACTTAGATGACGAACACACAGCTGCATGGCCATTAGGTGGCCTGACAGCTTGGAGGTATGCTTCAATGTTGCACGAGCAAGACCAGAAGACCGATTTTGCTCCAGAGCAGCGATGATAAATGCCTGTGTAGAGAGAGGACATAATGTCCTTATAACAGGCATTGGTGGAGGGGTGGCTCTTTTGGCTCTTCAGCTTTGCATTGCGAAAGGTGCAAATGTGTACGTGACGAGTGGCAATGAAGAGAAAATCCGAAAAGCTGTTGCCCTTGGGGCAAAGGCTGGCTTTAACTACAAGAACAGTAAGTACTGGCATTCATATTATTCTTATCTTTCTGACGAGTCCATCCAGAGGATTGGCCTTCACAGTTAGCACGGAAATTACAAGAGGATGGCGCTGGTTTACTCTCGGCTGTAATTGATTCTGCAGGTGGAGAGATAATGCAACAGACCGGCAAGGTTCTCAAAGCGGGAGGACGGGTTGTTTGTTACGGAATGTGGGTTCTGAGATTTTTTTACTGTGTGAACGAACTTTCCCAATATGAATGCTTTCTACTACAGGACTGCGAACTCGAAAATCACGTTTAGGATGCAACAGGTCCTCATGAACCAGCAACTCATTGGTTCGTGTTGATAATGTTTCTTTTGTGGTACATCCTACCTTTCATATTGATGTCTTTGGCTAATAGGTTCAACAATGGGATCACACAAAGATCTCGTGGACGCAACTGCATTTATGGACCAGAATAAGATAGTCCCTATCGTTTCAAATGTTCTCGATGGCTTGGAGTCTGCAGAACAAGGTTTCGACTTACTCAAGAAAGGAGAACAATTTGGGAAAGTTGTCATCAAACTTAGACCTGCTGTAAAGGCAAATTTATGAAAGGCGTATCATTACTTTGGCTGCAGATGATTCTATGGGTCTATCTTGCTTCATGTTTATCCATACAATGATATCTCTGGTTTACATCTCCCTTCACGTGGGGAAACTGCCCAATGTGAAGAGCGTCTGCTTTTGTTTCCCCTTCCCTTTCTTACTCTTTCCAGATGGCGGTCCTGTCTCAACATCGTTTTGTACGTCATTCTGTACCTGTGGAGTAGTTTTGGACGATCCACCCGCTCTCCAAGCTGGATTTGTAGGCACCGTATCCCCTAGGATATTTCTTAGTGACTTATTTCCGTTGACCGAACCTTTCGGTGCACGTGTCACTATAGACTGCGGCAGCTCAGGAAACGCCGTCTTTGACAACGGAGGAGGAGCCGGATTCTTGTTACTGCTGGAGTCGTCAGAGCGACCCGGTACAGATATGGGTGTACGCGAGCCGGATCCAGCGGCCGCACTAGCCGACCAAGGTGTAGTGCGCGCTGCCTGTCGAAAAGCAGGTGTCTTGATATGTGAATTGGTTGTCGCAGATGGTTGCAATGGAGGAAATCGGTCTGGAATCCTCGGAGGTGGACGGGAAGAGGATGCAGCCGCCTGGGCAACGCGATCAAGGACTTGTCGTCGCGATGATTGTGATGACCTAGCAGCAGTCGAAAGCTTGGCATTGAGCACGCGTCCGCCTGTGATACCAGCATAGTCACTTCCTATGGCAGTTGGGACAAGCTCTGGAAATTGATTTCGTTGCTACAACCAGTAATCAGTCTCGGCGTCATTTTTTATGAGAAATACTTATGGATACTAACGTCAACTTTAAACCCGTTCCACGCACTAAGCAGATCAGTCTTTTTCTCTTCTTCATCCAGTGTATCGACCAGTGCATTGATAACACTAGCTGTACCGTCTAAGTTCTCGTCCAGAACATTCCAGACCACCAGAATGAGGTCGCGAGCAGCTGATTCGGAGGCACAATACGAACGAAGAGCCAGCTTGACTGACGTTACCGCACCTTGAGGGTTAGGGGCCAAAGACCGCAAGCGTGACAGTACTGCAGCATACCTGCTGCCAGACGTATTGATCAATGAGATTTGAAGAACTTGGCGGACAAACTTACTCGGCAGTGACAGGATCAATATCAGTAGAGAAAGGCGAAGTAGATAAAGGTTGCGCGGATGAAGCAGTGTCATGAGCTGAAGGGCTACCCGCAGTCAAACTTGTTCCAAAATCGCGCCTACGAATAGTCATCGGTTGACGGGAGGTGCCCTGGGGTGGAGGTACAGGTGGCGGAGGTTCTCTGTCTCTATCGCGGTTGTGCCCTCTTTCACGCCTTCGTCGTCCACTTGCGTTCTCCTCAAATTCAAAGTCGGCTTCCACTCTGCGCGCATCTTTTCTGTCCCGTGAAGACATGTCTGCCCCATGCTCTTCCACGGTATGGGCTTGTAAATCCATTGTAGTGCCGAAGACCACAAACTTTTGTGCTAAACAATTCGGTTGCTTGCACGGATGATGGGCACGCATAAAGTGTGTTTCCTGAGTCTGAATGTTAGCAACAGGCTGCCAGTTGCCACGAATGCAAAGGTACCAAATCATTATAATCCAGAAAACTAGGTCGAGATTAGAAGAGCGTCGGAAATAAATAAAGGTAACTTACTACTGGTGCATAATTTCGTTACGTTTACATATGAAGCATTCCTCATGCCTTTCTCTCATATGTGCGTAAAGTTCATCGTCCCCAAAGAAACACTCTCTGCAGAATTGACACAAAGGATGTATACCGCCCTCGACTTTTTCAGAAGAGAGTGTTTTGTTTCCACGACTTGCGAAAGATGGCAAATGGAGCGGTAGCATGTTTGGAGAATAAATCGAGTGTTCATGTGCGAAGACCTTTTTCATTCTGATGCAGAGATCGCTGTATAATAAACAGCGCCTTCAAATAAGGTATCGTTCGAACTTGAGGCATACATACCACATCAATTTCCCATGAGTCCCTCGAACGTGTAATTTGAGATCGCCCCAACCGCTGCTAATATAATCACAGTTTTCATCAGGGCAATTATATCGCAGCAGAATAAGTGTGTCCTCCATCATTTCCTGAGTCTCGAATGATATCGACAATTTCGGATCCTTGTACGGAATAGAGTCCGGCGGGAAGGATGAAAATGTGGCGGTCGGGGATTTTGTGAAGATGACAGTAGATTGTGGTTCCTTTGACCGATTTCGTTAGGATGGGTGTGTACGATAGTTGTGAAGAAGCTTTAACATGCCTTGCAGAACGTGCAGTCTAGTTTCTTGTATAAAGCACGGAGCCGCAAAGCACAGACATGGCATGTCCGATGGTTACATTCGGAGACCGAATAATACTTCACAGGTTCAGCACAGATCCAGCAGACTTCTGCGCTGTCGTCTTGTGTTGTGGTCGAAATTCCAGCATCGGAAGGTTCTTTTTCAGAGATGGATAAATTTTGTTTCTGGTTAGATGCGACATTATTGCTAGGCTGATTGGCCTTTCTGTTTCCTGGACCTTTGTTTCCTTTTCCACGGCGAGCTTTGGTCTGAGTAGTAGTGGTTGAGGAAGACATCGAAGATATCAAGGAAAGTTTCAGCTGCCAATAGTGGTAATAGACTTGTGGCTATACTAAACGGGCCAGATACTTTTGCATTGCAAGTTGTTCTGGTTCCAGGGCGCTACCGAAGAATTCCTCCATCATTACAACCCATCTATTCAATCACCATCTTTGTCCTGGCATGATATTAGGAGTAGGTATGCAGTCAATTACTGTCCACCCCTTATTCTACATCTTCCTGGATATCATCCTCCCCCCTTGGACCGTCATCATCAGCAAATGGATACGCCAAAGATGCCTTTCTACTTGACGGTGGAGTGACATTGGGCGAGCTTAGTAGACTAATCCTCGACCCAAATCCAAGCGTATTCATCATTGAGGTCGTCCGTGGTCGCGGATATGGATATTTGAACGTCGAAGGAGAAGTACGAGTGGGAGACGGTACATGTATTCGAAGGTTCAATGCCGTCAATGGATCTTGCACGTCCCCCAAAGAAGTCTTAGTGAATGATGATGCATGTCGGAGTCGAGGAGATGTCATTACGGAACCAAATGTTGGTGCAGGACTGACGGGCCGGGATGAAGTGCCCAAAATCCCGGCGAGGGAAGACCACGGCGTAGGACTTCGCGATTGGGACGAGCTATGATCCAGAAAAGAGGGTTCGTGAATAAATGATTTAATCGACGCAATGTCGTGTGTGAGATCATCCACTTTGCGAGAAAATTGTTGCATCGTGCGAGCAACAGACTTATCTGTCCCATCTACAAAGGCTCTAATATCGAGCTCAACTGCTTCAGCCTCTTCTACACCTCCCATTGCCCCCCTGACATGCAACAAGGTCTCAAAAGCTATGGTCGTACGTTCTTCATCGGCCACACGTATTTCCAATTCAACTCGAGCATCTTCGTTGAAATCGTCAAGTCTTTCGACGGCGATGCGAACGAGGTTTACTGTATCGCTTTGTGGAGCAGAATTCAGGGACATGCTCAAGTCTTTGAGGGCTAAATGACAATTGCGAAATGCACGCTGCAGAGCGTCATATCGAGTCTTCACTTTCGCCAACTCGTCGAGAAGACTTCTCTGCAACTTCTCTTGATAATCTGTGCTCGATGCAGACGAGCTATCGTCGGGCATGACAGTGGCATCCGAGGGTGACTCGTTTGGACCCCGTAACGATGAAGAATCATGCAATATTATGGGAGAATTAACGTTCTCATTGGAGGTCACAGGAACAGGCGCAGTAACTACTGCCGGGCGAGGAGAATTTCCATGTCCCGAAGACTCTGTGGGTGCAGTGGAGGGTTGGGACTCTTGCGAAGTATTTGTTGCTGCCGCGAACGACATGTGGTCATCAGCATGTGAAATTTCCGTATTCAAGGCCTCACAGGCTTCGCTTTCATCGACAGGGGATGAAGGCGACTGGACCGGACTGGTTTGGATGGATGTATCGATCCTCACATGCTCGACCTGAGCTCGCACTGGAAGGAGAGGTGGTGCTTCCTGAGTATGGGCGAATCGTCTTTCCAAAACCAAGCGCTTGTCTGTTTCGGTCTGGAGCTCCTGCACCATGGTATTGACTGTATCCTGCGCAACCAATATGCGAGCAAGACTTGCTGGAGAGTCATTCTCCAAAGTTGACTGACCATTTAGAGCATCCAGCAGCACGTTTGAGCCTTCCACCACTAATTGGAATGCGTCAAGCACATGCTGAACATCTTCCGAAGCAGCTGCACGCTGATAGCTTTCGCTTGTTTTCCTATGCCACCTACGAAGGCTTTCTGCCAAGTATTCCTCTCTTCCAAGTAAGGCCATCCGTAAGGAGATTTCCCTTCGCCTGCCATACATTTCGCGCGATATGTCTTCCGATAATTCGTCAAGAGCAAGGCGCAGTTTCTCCGAGTCACGCTTCTCGTTAAGCAGGCTACTTTGAAGGTAGTCTATCTGAGCCGTCAGTGTCGCAGTTGTGGCACCATGGCGAGCCTTGAGATTTTCGAGAGCGGTGGATAAAGAATTGTTAGAGTTCTGCGAAAACTTCCTAATCCTCGTATGAATAGGCGATCAGAACGAAATGCGTAGCATACTGACATATATCGAGACACCATCTTGGTCGCAGTATGGTCGTCTGCCCGAAGCTTGTCCAATGCCACTTGCAGTTCCGCTAACTGAACTCGATCACGGTCAGCAGCATCCCGTTCAGCCTGATACTTTGTTTGAAGAATGGTCATTTCTGAGTTCAATCTGAAGATCTCAGCTTCCAACTTGTCTGTTGCTGTGTTGAATTCTTCCAGCAACTTGCGAAGTCCAAATTTGCCCTCTGAGAGACTGTCGATCAGCGTAATGCTTGACCTGCAAGATTCTTTGCCTGTGGCAAAGCTCGGGTCATGTGGTGAGGTAACTGGCGATTTGTTTGTCAGGCTACGAACTAAATCTGCATATTCCTGGTAAATTATAAATGGGCTCTATCATACTCCGTCAAAGGGCCGTCACGGACCTGAATGACAAGGTCAGCCATTTTGCCATCTTCTCTTGATGCTCGCAGGGATTCCTCCAAGTGCCTTTGTCTAGATAGACACTCTTCTTCGCGGGAACGGGCACGCAATGCCGATCCTTGCGAGGCCTCTAGCTGAGCCTTTGCTCTTGTTAACTCACTGGAAGCATTCGCCAACTGAACGGAACGTTCCAGCAACATCTCTTCAGTGGCAGTCAGCTTGTCGGAAACATGACGGAGAGCGTTCGTAAATTCTGAAATTTGTAAGGCGGCCGGTTGGGGTGTGACGTCTGGATGAGCTCGTAGGACTGTCACCTCCTCCACCAGGTGGCTGTTTTCGCGCTCTAAAGCCTGTGCGCGTTCTAATGTGTATGTGGTATCGAGAGAATGCCTTTGTAGTTTTATAGCTGCGGAGGATGCTTCATGCTGGGGTGAACGGAATTGGGATCAGAAAAAGCAAAATCATGAGGATGAAAATACCTGGTAGCGGAGAACAGTAGCACGCAAGCTCTTGAGTTCTAATGCTAGAGGATGCTCCTCATCTATGGTGAATCTTGTGTTCATGGCATAATGTTAGCGCCGTGCCGCGAGTCCACAAGCAAACTTCGAGTGATCTCGAGCTTTCCAAATTGTCGTCTGCTACCTTCATGAGCTTCGCATCTCCATAACTTTCAGCGTTCTACCCCTCTTCTGTCCGCCGCAGAGCACAATCCGCCATATCAGAATTTTGCTGTTTTGTACTTCTTGTTGTAACGTTCACTCGATCGCCCAGGATATCTTTGCGACTCATCCATCCAATTGTCTCAAGACTCCCCTACTAGATCTGCACCTGATTGTAAGAGACGCCAGTCCTTACAGCAGGTAGTGGGCCTTGTAGTCGTACTGGGAGTTTCGGTGAGTTTTCCTTGTTTCGAAAACTTCCTGAAAACTCAACAAACGTTTGTCCCGCAGCTATGTCAAGCCCTCAATCATCATATAATACACCGGTTTACTATCCCCACTATCCGTATCAAAGTCCATCCGGCTATCATCCACATTACCACCAGCCACCACCCCCTCACTTGAATGGCCATGCCCCAATTCATACCCCACCAAGGATGAACGGACCTGGGCCGTCAAGCGGACCCGGGCGAGGATATCCACCGAATCGTGCTGGCCCGCCTGACTTCCAGAACTACCATACATTGTCGCCCCAACAATTCGCTCATGGACCCAACACCGCAACACCCTCACCCCCTCCAGTTTCTCCGCAATTTCCTCATCTTCATAAACCTCATCCTACACATGTCCCTTATTCGCATTATGTAGCATCCCAGAATGTTCCTTATCCAATGGTTTGGCCATCAGAACCTCTTTCTCCATTGCCAAAACAACTTTCAATGTTGACTCCTTTACCGCACTCACATACCGCCCCAAATCTGCATCCACCTCCCCCCTCAGAACATTTGGAACCTCCATCAGAGCCCCCTCCCGAGCTCGCCGTCGATGACTCATCTCCTTCGAGCCCCTTATCCGAACGGGCTTCTTCAACGTCATATGATGAACAACATGCTCATCCGAAAGTCTCCTCAGCACCTGAAACTGAAGTATCTGCCTCACCTTCTGTGGAGACTGTCTACGTCATTTGGTCTAGGAGACCCGAAGACCCTTCTATAGCGCCTGCTATTATCATATCTCCTCGTGCACGCCCGCCTGAAAATGTAGTCCATCAAGCAATTTCTCTTCCCACGCCTCCGCTCACTCCAGTCCGGTCTATATCGGAGGTCCTGCCGAATGCAGCACTAGAAAAGGCTTCCAGTTCGGGTTCAGAGAAAGAGTCTTCAGTGGCATCCCCGCATAACGTGGAAATCCCATCTTCATCTGGAACGGAGACCACCACTTCCACGGCTCCAGATACTCCGTTGGCGGGTTCACCAGCCTCCTCGAACACGTCGATCTCTGTCGTTGCTTCTCCTGGTCCTGGAACGTCAAACTTACCATCACCTTCTAAAATAGAGCCATCTATCATCACCCAGCAAGACCAGCCGACTACTAAAGAGGAGAGTCCGTCCTCATCATCTACTCCCGGAGTGGTCCCGCCATTGAAAAAGTCATGGGCATCACTTCTACGACCTGACGGGTTATCTGCGTCATCAACTAAAACTCCAAATGCTCTTCCCGTATCTTCTGTAGTGGGATTTTCAATCCCAGGAGGTGTGGAAACTTCTTCAAGTGGTCCGTTATTGACGGATAAAAAGCAAGACCTCTTAGCTCTTCTTACTTCAGGGCCTGTTGGACCTGGCGCTGCGACAGGAATCCGCCCTCGCGGATTAGTGAACAGCGGAAACATGTGTTTCGCCAATGCTGTTTTACAGGTCTTAATTTACTGTCAGCCTTTCTATCGGTTATTCACGGAGTTAGCGAGATATCTTCCTAGCCCAGGGGCTGGGTCTCCATTGAAGAAATCAGAAAGGAAGACGCTCTTAATTGATGCCACAATTCAATTTTTGGCTGAGTTCATGCCGCCTTCTGACGGGGGCAAAAGCGGGAAAGAGGACAATGAAGAAGACGATGTCCTTGAATCTTTCACGCCTGTTTGTATATATGACGCAATGAAGGAGAAGAAACGATTTGATAATATGCGGGTTAGCGCTATTTCACTTTTTTACATTTTCACTCAGCTTACCAACAGCTCACGTCAGGGTGGTCACCAAGAGGACGCGGAGGAATTCCTTGGTTTCTACCTTGACACGTTGGAAGATGAACTGCTTTACATACTTGACTCCATCACTCCTCCCGCTAGGCCCGCAAAGCCAGCTTCTTCGATAGAAGAACGCGAGGAAGAAGGACCTCGTAGTGATGGTTGGCTTGAAGTTGGCAGGAGAAATCGAACCGTTATCACTCGGACAGTGAGCCTTTTCTACATTTATTCGGTACCACAGAACCAAACTCAGATTTCTCTTCCTTCTAGCAAAAAATCACGGAATCTCCTATCACCCGGATTTTTGGTGGCAGCTTTCGCTCCACATTGCGGGTACCTTCTCAGAAGGATTCTGCTGTGATAGAAACATGGCGGTCACTACAATTGGACATTCAGGTCGGTAGATAATTCTCTGCTTCAGCACGTTAATTCAAGTGTTTCTACTAGCGGGAGCAAGTTCACACGATAAGCGACGCCTTACAGTTCATATCACATCCCCAGTCTGTACAAGTCACCTCGCAAACACGGCCTGGAGTTACCGTCGAAGCTAGCCAACAAGTGATGATCGAGACGCTACCACCTGTTCTGGTTCTGCACCTGAAAAGATTCCTTTACGATACCCAAGTCGGTGGCGTGGTCAAGATCGGAAAACCGATATCGTTTACTCCGGATTTGGACATCGATCCTGGTATTTATTCGTTTTCGTCATTTTTGTATCGACGTTCTTACTTTTGTGTAGAACTTATTTCTCCAGGACGTCGGTCGCAACGTGTCAAATACAAGTTGTTTGGAGGTAGGATCGATTCGCTTTTCATCGATTCCGTTTCTTAAACCTTCTTCTAGTCTTATACCATCATGGTTTATCTGCTTCCGGGGGTCATTACACCCTTGATGTTCTCCATCCGCACCGCGACCTGTACGGAAAACCTCGGGAAGCATGGATGAGAATAGACGACGAATTGGTTTCTGATGTGCTACCAAAGGATGTGTTCCACGACGTGGATGCAGATCACAGGTGTCCTTACCTTCTATTTTATCGCCGAGTTGGATCAGTATGGTCGGGATCGAGAAACTAGTATTTCAGAACAATATATACACTATGATTTTGGGTTCCTGTCAGCAATCTCATAATTTAACTAATATAACAGGACTGAATATGATAGGCAAAACCTATTTTATTGGTAGAGTATCACAGATCGTATAGATTCCAGCTCTGAAAGAGAATGAGCAAGAGACGGATGTTATCAAGTGGAGAAAAGACAAACCTTTCGCCACCCTCTACCTTTGTACTCATGCACAGGTCCATCAATACCCCATGCAACCGCCCTAAACCACCAAAAGATGGCAACAATTGTGAAAGCAGAAACGCCAAATATGATGGACTTTGTTCTGTCCGCGAGTCGGCGCGATGTAAAAAAACAGTGATCCATGAGGTGAGCCAACATTAAAACAGCGAAATACAATGTTGGCAGCTTAAGGTTTGAGTCAATATGCGAAGGCAAGAAAGCAGGGAAAGTGACCAACATAATGATGAATGTATGTTACGCGACCCATGACCAGGAAAGGAACTGTGTTGACATCAGACGGAGGTCATGGTTAGCAGCCAAGGCATCCACGTACCGTAATGGAAGAACCAGCCAAAGAATGCTATCTTTCCAACGTAGAGGAAGTGGTCCCATTCTCCTGCAAAGGACATATATTTATAAGTTTGTACGAACAGAGGCCGAAGAACGCACTCGGCTCCATATCAATATATTTCCGCTGCTGGCGAAGGAGATAGATGCCAAGTAGCATCACAGAAAGAATTAAACTGGCTGTTCCTCCCCACCATATCACGGGATTACCCATGAGGTAGTACTTGGTTTGATCGTCCCCCCATCCACACATGCGCAGACCAAGATGAAGCCAAGGCCAATCCAATGGACTAGAAGCGAGGACATCATACTTGTCAGGATCAGGAACGAGAGCATTATTTGAAGTCATCATTGCCACATTTAAGTGCCAAAAGTCGCGAAGAAATGGCGAACGATAGAATTTAGTGTTGCCTTCTGGTACTGCAAGAGAGGTTGAGCGTTATTTTTTACATAATAAAGAGCAACGAACATCTGTCATTCCAGTGACTTTCAACGTTCCAGTAGGTATGCACGTCATTGGGGTTGTTTTCTTTATCACAACTGACTTCAATTTGCTTGAAACCCCACTGCGGAAGCACTGCATTTGCTGCTCGAAGGTAGCATCCAAGGTGTTCGTGACGGAATCTCAACCGCGTCGTCAACGAGTGAATTTTGGTCACGTGTGATTTAGCACCTCGTTTAAGGTCATCAACAACCTCGACCCGCCAGTGGTCCTGGATATCTCCGACGGTGATGTTCCCATATCCGGAGACTTCGAAGTTCAACTTTGAGATAGGAGCCGCAAGAGGGTGACAATGCAAGTTGCGGGTAGTGGCTGCGTGTGAAAGACGAACGATATCGTCGTTTTGAAGAAATTGGATTGGAGCATTTGGATCATAAGCGGGCTCGCCCCAGCGAGGAAGGACTACCCAATCGTTATTCTCATCCTTATAGTGATAGCAAGTGATTTGTTGTTGCGAAGACCCGACTGGATACGTCTGCACATGGGAATGAAGCAAACCACCACCATAGCCGACGTTCTTCAACGTTATTTTTGATCCAAATGCGATTTCTATGAGAAACGTTAACAAAGGTAGCAAACATTACTACATGTCAGCTCACCCAGCGGGTTTCTGGCGAAATCATTTCCAGCCAAGTTAGCCTGGAACAAGGAACTCATTTGAGCGTCTCCAGGGCCGGAGTTACTCAAAACCATGAAGTGCATTTTGAAACAAGCCATATAGACGAGAATCGGAACGATAATTAGACAAAAAACACGGGCTCCCCAATGCCATAGTTGGTCTCGCTGGACGGGATGTGAACAAATGCACCACTTTGCGAACTGATTACTCACAAAAGATAGTTTGAGATCGCCATATTTGTGCCAGAGGTCTTCGATGGTGTACACTCCGACCAAGGCCGTGACAAAGAGTCCAATCAATTTCACGCTAAAGATATGATCAGTCGATGACATATCAAATACAAATTGGCGTATACCTTGTAACACAACCAATCGATAGGCCTGTAAATGTGAGCCACATCCACCAGTCAAACGAGAATGGGCTAGGGAGACAACATTTGAACAATAGCAGTAGTAACAAAAGAACGCACTGACTGGTATTGTTGATTATGAAACTTGGTCAAGAAGAACACAGTTGTGAAGGTAAAGAACAGCAACATGGAGTCCAGCAAAATAAAACGTGAGATACAAAGCCAACCAACGTCTGCCGATATTGAAATCATAATGATACCTTGTGGTATAACGAGCTTACTCACCGAAGAGAACCATTAACGCTACGAGATGACACGCCATCCAGCTCATACCAAGCTCTACCGCAGTATACCAAGCCAAAGGTACCATGGCAACTCCAAAGGTCGCCAACATGACTCTCATGGCCACATAAGGAACGTTGTCCGGATACTCTGCTCCGCTTTTGAAGTCAAAGCTCCCATCATATCCAGACAGTAGTCCTGCAAAGCCAACCAGCATTTTCCCCAAAGGAGGATGGACATCGAAATAGAATTCGCGTTTTAGATAATGTGATCCAAATTTCCCAAAATGAGCTTCGTCCCAGACAACTATATTCGACAATCCGATTTTGTGGAAACGGGTCCAGCACGAAAGGAGTGTGTAAAATACTGGAGGAATGTGTTCCAGGTTTTGTAGAAGGAATTCTTTCTGGAATTCGAATTAGCAGAACAAACCGCGTGCATGGACGAAACATATACCAGAGATGTTGGAGGTGGTGGTGGTAACCGTCTAGGGCGTCCGCCGCCTATGCCGCCATGCCTGTGCTTCATTTTGGTGTAAACATCCTTCCCCTCGCCATCGTATTCCATAGGTTCGCTGGTGTCACCATATTCGACTTGCACGCTGGAACCAATAGGTACTCGTCGGCGAGCCTTGTCTTCGTTCATATAGTGTAACGGAAGCTCTTCGTGAGATGAGGACCAGTTGTGCGGATAGTTAACCTCTTCGAAATCAGATGACGTGCGAGGTGAATCTTGTGGCGTTCTAGGAGAGAGAACAACTTCAGATGGTCGCATCGACCCGTTGAGAGCCTGTTCAAGACTACGAGCGCAGCTTTGTTGTAAGTGTGTTGTGGAAGCCGTTAGTACTGCTGGCAACTAACTTAACAGTGAATGTGGTCACTCGGTCACGCTCGATGATTGATGATCTACCTGAGTTACAGCAATTACAGAATATATAGTAAATGTACGCGACGAGAGCAAAGCAAGCCAAAGAATACAACAGACTATCATGTTGCACGATTGTAGGTGGCTAAAGGAGCGGGTAAGAAACTTGGAGGAATATCGAATCAGTTACGCACCAGATACCATTGCGTGGTCGCGCTCATATGGTTCCAGTGTAACTTGCTCAATTGGTTTGAAGTGTTCTTTTCGCAGTGCATCAACTTCACGAGCAAAGACTTCTGCAGCCGGAGCTGTGGAGTCGATACAATTGGCTTTTATAGAGATAACAGCGTGTCCGCCGTTTTTTAGGAAGTTATGTGCGTTGACAGCAACGATCCGAGCCTGGTCAGGCTGAGCAACGTCGGCGAATATAACATCAACCGTCGATACCAACATTCGATATTTTTGTGGTGTTCGTGCATCTTCCACGATAGCTGAGGGAACTATAGTCAGCGCGTTGTTTGGGCAGTGGAGGAAGCACCATACGAATAACATTCGTCCGCCTCTTCGCCATGTTGATGAGGTCGCGACCTGATCTTAACGAAAACTCCACTGCATAGACAACCCCCTCCTTGATTCCATTGAAAATATTCAGCTTGACAAAGGTTGACAAGTGATTTCACCCACCGGTCCAACGATATCGGCAACATGACTAACGCTCGTGCCACTAGCCGCACCAAGGTATAGTACTTTTTTTCCAGGTGCAATGAAAATTTGATCCAATCCGCCAAGGACTCCCGCCGCAAGCTTGCTACGAAATGGGTTCCAAACCCGATACTCAACTTTGGTGTCTTCTGGGCCTTCTATGGCGATTCTTTTCTCCCCGTAGACAGACTCCCCAGGAACCAAGTTTTTTGTCACCAGCATACTTTCTTTTGCTTTCGCGATGAAAATGCCTGGGTGTCTGTGTGGTTCCAAAATTGTTTTAAAACCTCCTCTGGCACCGCCGCGCCCACCGCCTCCACGTCCCCCTGGTCCACCTCTACCGCCGCCTCTTGGGGCACCGCGCTTTTGGATCCCACCTGTTCTTGAAATTAAACTCGACGATCTAACCTGAAAAAAATGAATGTACCTCTTCCGCCACCCCTTCCTCCAGGAGGTCCGCCACGACCTCCACCGCGAGGCCCGCCTTCAGAATATCAAGATCAAGATCATGTTGAATGCAAAAAAAGACTGACCTCGTCCACCCCCTCTTCCACCTCGAAATCCGCCTCTATTTCCAGAATCACCTAAACAAATTGAGACATACAGCTTTCCGAGACTCTTGAGCCAAACAAATAGTCGTACCGTATGCCATGACTGGTTGTAGATGACAGGAAAAAATGATAGACCAAAATTTGAAATGAAACTCCGACGAGTACAAGGCTCCGAGGAAATTTTTGTCACTTAGACTCATCTATACTCATCTCCAGAGCAGCTTAAAAACCCGCTTTCCAATCAGTCAATAAACCAGTTGACTGCATATTACTTACTGAAATCCAATCATGTCCGCACAGTGAGTTTGCTACTGCTTTTTTTCGTACCTCAGCTACATTCGATGTCCAGAGAATCACTTCAAGATGTCGCAGAAGGCGAGATTGAATCTAATTGGGATCAAGTCGTCGATAAGTGAGCCTCTTCGCATCTTCAGGCCGTATAACTCCTGATCACGATATTCCAGCTTCGACAATATGGACTTGAAGGCGGAGTTGCTTCGAGGAATTTACGCTTACGGGTGAGCTTACTCCTCGATGTACCATGCCCGATCTTTACTATGTTTCCTAGATTCGAGCGCCCCTCCGCAATCCAACAAAGAGCTATCGTTCCTGTTATTAAAGGTCACGATGTCATCGCTCAAGCCCAGTCTGGTACTGGAAAGACGGCTACATTTTCGATCTCTATCCTTCAAAAGCTCGATCTATCGGTTAAGGGCACTCAGGCATTGATTCTCGCACCTACTCGTGAACTTGCCCAACAAATCCAAAAAGTCGTAGTCGCTCTCGGCGATTATATGAACACAGAATGTCATGCTTGTGTTGGCGGCACAAATGTTCGTGAAGACATGGCCAAATTGCAGGAAGGTGTCCAGATCGTCGTAGGAACTCCTGGGCGAGTCTACGACATGATCAATCGGAGAGCTTTCAGGACAGATTCTATCAAGATATTTTGCCTTGACGAGGCCGATGAGATGCTTTCTCGAGGTTTCAAGGACCAAATATACGAGGTCTTCCAATTACTTCCCCAGGACACTCAAGTCGTCCTTCTTTCCGCTACCATGCCTGCCGATGTGCTGGAAGTCACCAAGAAATTCATGCGCGAACCTGTCAGGATTCTCGTCAAGAGGGACGAATTAACGTTGGAAGGTATCAAGCAATTCTATATTGCTGTAGAGAAGGAGGAGTGGAAGCTGGATACCCTTTGTGATCTTTATGAGACCGTGACTATCACTCAAGCCGTCATTTTCTGCAATACGAGACGGAAGGTAGACTGGCTCACGGAAAAGATGCATTCTCGAGAGTTCACTGTCTCTGCCATGGTAAGTGCAAAGTTTTGTTTTTATTTTATATTCTCAACACTGTTGATCATGTCGTTGTACTTTACAGCACGGAGACATGGACCAAAAGCAGAGGGAGGTTTTGATGAAAGAGTTCCGTTCAGGATCTTCGCGAGTGCTCATTACCACCGATCTCTTGGCTCGTGGTATCGATGTGCAGCAGGTCTCACTCGTCATCAACTATGACCTACCAACAAACAGAGAAAATTATATCCATCGAATTGGTAGAGGAGGACGGTTTGGTCGTAAAGGCGTTGCGATCAATTTTGTGACAACTGATGACATCAGGATGTTAAGAGATATCGAACGTGAGGGTTCAACGTGCATCATTTGATATCTCCGGGTTCTAACAAAGGTTATAGAATTCTACAACACTCAAATCGATGAAATGCCTTTGAACGTCGCGTGCGTAACTGCGGTTTCCCTTTTTTTTTCAAGACTGACCTGATCACGAACTTTCTATAGCGACCTTATCTAGAAACTGCACTCTCATCAATCATTGTCCGCTCTATTTTCAACTCCTCTTCGTCTTTCAATACTGTCCGCATAAGAACACCGAACCGCTCATCGATTATCTCTCCGGAGCCACCTCGCTTATCAACCCTCGACATAAGAATCGCTATTCTTTACTACATCCATAAATCCAAAGTTACAGGCGTATAGTGAAGCACGGGGTATATACTGCGGTTTTCTCGTCTCTCGTCTCTTTTCTATGTTTTCTTTATTCTCTCTACCTCAAATGTTTTTCCTGGACCATCTGACCGCAATAATAAGTTATTGCCGCTTATCTCGTGGAATAATTGCCGGTAGTGTGATCATCATCAGGAACTGCAAGCTGTCAAATGTATCAAGAGCGGTGTAAGAAGTCGACCAAAAATTGACGGTACTGATGGTGTGCAGTGGGGCCCGGGACGGGTTCATCCAGCCATTAATTCAATCCGACTGTCGAAATTCACAGCCCCATTTCAATGGGTTAGGCGTCATGTTTTCAATATAACCACCTTCCAGACTGCGGTGTACAAAGGTCATTCCCAGAGTACACACATACTCTCTTCCCCCCCGACTTTGAGTCTGATCGTGCCAGTGACTGTCATTTAATGGTAAGTCGCATTCTTGACCACAAGATAAGCAGACAATCAACAACTGATTCAAAAGGGCACACGGCCACAATTATGTCTTGAAGTCTCGCAGCCTCGCCACGGTTCTCCTTTTCGCGACCCCCAGGCCTCGCACCCAAACTCCCGAGCGCCTTCCATGGCGCCGACATCTTCACAGCACCACCTATCTGTGGACGATCTGCCAACAGAGATAATACCTCGCTTATACATAGGCGACCTCTGTCAGGCTGAAAATAAAGACGTCCTCCAAGCCCTCCGCATCACCCACGTCCTAAGCGCAATGGGTGGCACGGTACGATTACCTGACCTGCCGATAAAGCATTACAAGATATCTTTAATGGACGCCCCGTTCACTGAGCTCGCTGAGCATCTACCCGCGAGCACCTCGTTCTTGCGGGAGGCTTTGAGGGACGAGAATGCACGAGTTCTGGTACACTGCTTCAGAGGCGTGAGCAGAAGCGCTAGCATCGTTGCTGCATTTTTGATTGCAAAGTATGGATGGTCTACAGCGCAGGCTGTCCACCACGTCAAGTCAAAACGGCTGATAGCAGAACCTAATTTTGGATTTGTTGGCCAGTTAAAAGAATATGCCCGTATGCTGGGCCATACTTCATAGAAGGACATTGGACTCGGTAGTCATTCTTCATTGGTACCGGTCGTGTTATTGTAACTATACTCGCACACTAGGGTTAGATGGACAACTGTACTGTCATTATATTACTCAATATCTATATTCATCATTATTCCGCATCATCCGTTCCCAACGATGTGTAGGCAGTACATTAAGATGATACAAGACGTACATGGAAGAACAAATAAATCATGAGGTTATATACAGCAACCACCTTTGGTAGTCTGTTCCAGCGTTAGGCTTGTAGATGGCGTCGACGTCTTGACGCCGGGAGACTGGTGTTGTAACAAGTTTAGCGTCCGAGAAACAAAGGATCAGATCGTAGTCATACCCGTTCATCGTCGAAGACGCCGTTGCGTATCTTGACTAGGATATCCTTCGTTGCTTGTTCGAAAGCGAATTCTACGTTCTTTCCAGACTTGGCACTTGACTCGACGAAAAGAAGTCCTTCCTCTTTAGCCCATTGTTCTGCTTCCTCAGTAGTCACCTCTCTGTTCCGTTTCGTGGGCCCTTGTAGATCGTCGGCACATAGATCGACTTTATTACCGACTAAGATACACGTTAGGTGAGGATCTGCGTGTTGCCTGACATCTTTGAGCCAACTTCGCGCATTTGTAAAACCTAGGCATGTGTAAAACCTGGTACTATAAGCACAGAAATCCGTCGACTCACTTGGACGTGACGTGACATCGTACACAAGCAAACAGCCTGCCGCTCCACGATAGTACGAACGCGTAATTGATCTAAAGGATTCGGTTCCAGCAGTGTCCCAACCTATGATATTGAAGGTAGAGCAGGGTCATAAACTGTTATCCAGGTGGAGAAAGGAGATAGCTTGCATTGTAGTTTGACCACTTTATTATCCTCCTCGGGAATAGTGATGAGTTTAGATCCAAACTCAACGCCTAACTGAGTGCCGGAGAATTTCAAAAAGCTGGTCAGCAAACAAAGGCAAATATGCGTACTGTGGGGTCGGGATTTGCAACGAACCGTTGGTCTGTAAGGCGAACGAGTAAGGAAGACTTTCCTACGGCCGAATCTCCTGTACTGATAGATTAGCCTTGTTTGGGACTGCATTATGTAGTTCAGAGTCAACGAACCTGTGATGATAAACTTGAGAACGTAGTGCCAGGTCACTCCGGCCATTGTATGCGGTAGTTATAACGCAGGGTTCATGTAAGGAGGTCGTTGGGAACCTGACGCCGGTCGTTGTTTCGAGTGACTCAAGTCTAGTTGGCTCGGGTTTATCCGGAGTCAAGTCAGGCAACGGGCCACTGCACACTCTTTCAACTTGCCTTTCATCATGAGCAGCGCTACCTGGCGTCAATTCTTTTCGTACGTTCTCTACTCGACTGATCTTTCTGTGTGGGCCTTCATTTTTGTTCAGTTTCAACAAATATTCCCAAATCACTGCGCGAGCCGTCCGTCAGTCGTTGAAGGAGAATGAACGCGTCGCAGCAGAGAGAAGGGGCATAACCTCAGTCAAATACCAAACCTGGGAGGGTGGTCAAGGCGGTCAACAGGTAAGTTCATACGCGGCTCTTGTTTCCGATGTTTTTTGCCTACAGCAGTCCTTCGCGTAGGTCGTTCTATATCCTCCCCAGGAGTCAAAACAATCCAGCCCAGCTGCCTAAACTAACCGCCTCATACGTTCGCCAATAGAATTGTGTTACAGCGTATTCCATGTGTATTTGTGTGTTGTGTGATATGATCCATGAGCTCGACCGCTCCAGTCGTACCCTTCCAGTTATGGCTGCGATATAAACGCTGTGGTTCTGTGATTACCTTCGACTCTCCGCTCTCAGCCCCACCTCGTGTACGACCATCGTCTACCTTGCTGCAGCATGGCCGTCTGCGTCAATAGTTGCATATCTGGCTGTTTTCTTTCTCTCTGTCGGCGCTGGTCGTCTGCCACGTGTTCATTATGTCACGAGTCGCATTTTTTTCTCTTGTTACTTCTCCACAGACATCGTCTTTGTTGACTTGCTTCTCCCTCTCTTTAAACTTTTTTAAACCTGTATGTATCGTCCTCCACCCACCCCAGGAACACCCTAGATTCTGCCTCCAAACTTATCATTGTGCTTTTCATGGCTTCTAATGACTTGACTCCTCTCATCCAGTTACTAAGAAACACTCGAAATGGCTGGTGCTCGTGGATGCTTCAACTGTGGTGGCTGTGCGTTGTATTCCGTGTTGTTTTAGTTCTGTCTATTCTCTCCTGGTATGGTAGCCAGTTTCGTTGTATGAGAGTGGGGTTTCACCATTTTCTTGACCGAATTGTGCTACCATCTCAACTTCACATTTCATGCATTTTTTCTTTGCTTTCGCTTTTCATTATAACGGGGTCGCTGACGTGTTTGCTGTTTTCTGTTATTTTTCGTACATCACCGCCGACTTTGCAAACAATCGCAATAAATTGCAATTTTTTTCACCATCGGCTCGAAACACGTTTCTCTTTTTCAAACTTGCAATGTAGTCGGACATCAAGCTGCAAATTGTCCTAAAGCTGGAACTCCGACTTGGTAACTATACAAATGTTAAACCTGTACCTGAAACTCACCTTATTCGATGCTTGTTGAACAGCTACAACTGTGTGTCCAATCTACTTCTGTAGAATGATCTGATGTTGACGACTAGTCTAGGTGGGCTTGAAGGCCATGTATCGAGGGACTGTCCTCAAGAGACAAAGGCTAAAACTTGCTACAAGTGTGGACAGGAGGGTCATATCGTATGCCAACAATGACCTGATGGATGAGCTCCTATCTGATAACTTTTCTAGTCTCGTGACTGTTCTCAGAGCGTGTCGACAGGAAGTGGTGGCAAGTTCCATCACGATGGAGGCAGTGGTCAAGAGTGTTACAGGTGCGGGAAAGTAGGCCATATTGCCCGTTCTTGTCCCGAGGCACCTGGAAACGGAGGAAGCTACGGATATGGGAGTGGTAGCGGTGGTGGGTTCGGCGCTTTCGGTGGTGGCGGTGGTGGTGGTGGAGGAGGAGGAGGCCAGCATAAAACATGGTGCGTGTGACTTTCCCCGTTTTTTAGGTCCGATGCTCAACGATTCCATCAAGCTTCTCCTGTGGAGGTGTGGGCCATCTCTCCCGGGATTGCGTTCAAGGATCCAAATGTTACAATTGTTCTGGCTTTGTAAGTACTTCCTATCTTGTACTGTTTTCTTTCGTCATCATCCATTGCAGGGCCATATCAGTAAGGATTGTCCTCAGCCTCAGCGACGTGCATGTTATACGTGTGGTTCCGAAGGGTAAGTCATATGAACTTCCGAGCGTCTTCAGAAATTGAATCTTGTTTCACAGACACATCTCTCGTGACTGTCCAGGAGCTGGTGGAGCTGAAGAAGCTGCTTGATGTTATATTCGTTCCATCCATTCTTGCTCTTCATGCTCTATTTGTTTTTCAATGATATTCTCCTTGACTCGTTGTAACTTCAAAAATATACGTCGAGTTGACTGCAGTCCTACAGAGTGAGAAAGGCACAGGAAAGCAGTAGGTAACAACGGCGCGTGAGAAACCAATAGGATTTGAGCCGTTATTTTCCGTCAACGTTTAGTAGCTTGCCCCAAGCTTGCTCTATTTTATTATATACCAATCCCTCCTACACCTTCTCTCTAGATGCAAGCTATTCGTCTCGCACGCCCTCGGGCAAACCTTAGCAGTAGACAGCTCACTCGCTCGTTAGCTGCAGCAGCGAATGCCTCCACCGTCACGTCGTCGTCGAGCTCCTCCAGCACCGTCATCCCCCTGTCTAACGTAGAAGCCCAATGGGAAAAACTGACAGCTGACGAACAGCTGACAGTGCATCAACAGCTGGAAGAGCTCCAAAAGAAGGATTGGAAAACATTGTCTCTCGATGAGAAAAAAGCCGGTCCGTGTTATTCTGCTTGCCTTTACGTCTTTGGTGCGTTGTTACTTAATTATATTATTCGTTGTGGGGTGTTTCTAGCGTACTACGTCGCATTTGGACCTCATGGGCCTCGGGCTGATCTGCACCCACCTGGCTCTGTACCGAAAATCATTGCTTCGACGCTCGCTCTGGTTGCTCTTGGCGGGGCACTGTATGGCATGGCTCGTCATTTCGGTGTGTAACTCTGCTCCTTGGTGTCTTTTTCTTTTCTTCTCGGACGCGATTTAACTGTTTTCATGTTACAGGTGGAGAGACGAAGACTATGACCAAGGAATGGCAGGAGGCTTCGAACGAGCGTGCTGTGGAGATGAACATCAATCCTATCTCTGGTGAGCTTGTGTTTCCTGTATTTTCTATACGGTGTTATCTTACTAACCGGATTTTTTTTCCTAGGTATCTCTTCGGAAGGCTACTCAGGAAAAGGTTTCGTGACGAAAAAGTAGATTGTGGCATGCAACAGAGACGTATTCTGAGGTTGGAACAATATGTTAATGGTTGTTTAGATCTCCTGTCTGCTTTGACTGACCGGCAAATAATCTCAACTTTTTTTAAACCTTGACTTCAAGATGTGCGAGTATTATATTCAATCTACTAAAGACCCTTGGAATCAGAATCAGACTTGGAAGACTCTTTTCCTTTGTTCTCTTTCACTTTCTCCTTATCTTTATCTTTATCCTCGCCCTCCTTTTTTCCGTCTTGTGCTTTCTTCTTATCATCGTCTTCAGGTTGGCCTTCCTCTAATTCCGCTCTGCCTATACTCGCCTTGTTATCGACTAGCGCATGTAATGCAATGACAGACCGCAATAAGCTACTGAGGTAAACGACGAGCAGTTCATCGTTTGTTGTCGAGGAGAAGCTCTGTGTAAGCGCTGACTCGCTGAGATCAGGAAGGAGATTGAGAGCATCTTGGAGATTATAGACGATTTGGTGATTCACTGGCATTTTGCCTGTTGCAACATCCTCGAGGTATTTACGGATGTCTGTTAGTCTGGATTGCAGACCGCGGAGGGAGGCGAGTTGTTCAGCCACTCGCGTTGAGAGGGTCGTCGTTGTAGAATCTTTGATATCGCGAAGCAGATGTTCGACCCCGATTTCTTCTGCTTCTTCGGCTTCGATGGCGGAAGGGACGTGTAGGAAGATTTTTCGTGTTTCTGTGCCGTCCTGTGGGGGCGAGCGTGAGTAGGTTTAGAGGAGGGAACATGTTACAAAAACAAGGCTTACATCTTTTATCTCCTCGACGGCAAAGTAAGCGTCGGTAGGAATGCCCACTGTTTGTGGTCGGACATCGACGATGACCATAACCGGACGAGCAATAAAACGCTTGAATAAGTCGTTGATCTCTTGGTCAGAAGCTCTTAGTTTTGGACCAGAGTGATACCATCCAATCATACGTTCCCTGGCTGAAAAATCGTTGGACGTTGATCTGCAATGTGTTCAAGAAAGATCGGGTGCTTACCGTTAACTTTTTTGAACATCTCCCACATCCCTTCGATGTAGTTATGGTCCAAGAACCACGTCTTGCTGTCCTTTTCATCTTCTTCGAAAGGTATACCGAATGAATTGGCGACATTGATTGTCTTTCCATTGTCCTGCCCAAGAAGAACACCGACTACTCGTTTGTTTGAGCTCCTCGATACTGACCGTGCGTGGTGGTCGGCGACTGAAAGTAAGACGAGAGGGTGGACGACTGTTGGAAAGATAGATAAATTTCGATTCAACCTTAGGGTACGTTCTTGACGGACCAACCGTAGTTCCAGCTAGTGCTGTTAACTGGAATTCAGACAGGTCAGCAAATCAGAAAGAGGGTAGGTCGAGGAGAAACAGGACTTGTTCTGTAGTTGTGGCCACCATCGTAATCTGAGCAAAGAATGTGCGTTACGCGTCCTCTTGAGCAATTGATCGACGCGCGTTGTTTGGCTTGGTTGCTCTGATTATTTCCTGATCACTTACTGGGCAGGCTTCAAGTTGTCTGTAACGTCGGGCTCCGAGCCTACCACCCTTACCAGCGCCGCAATCTTTGATAGTATTATGGTATCGTCTCGTTTTATTTCATTTCATCCTAGTATATCCGGGCCGCATTTTTCTCTTTCAATGACGACTCTGAGGGCCAACCGTTGCTCAAAAATTGTCAAAAATTACTGGAAATCCGGAATATCTGCTTAGTATATACAGACTATATTAGAGTTCATAGAAAGGAGAATCTATCGTTTGTAATTAGGCAAAATGGGCGACGCTGGCTTGAGCATCAGTAACGTGATTGGCAATTGCTGTCTGCATTTGGACATTTGGAATCTGGCACCCCGTCCTCGATTCATCACCCACCTTTTGGGTACCTATTCTGCCCTACCATGTCCGCTCAGGTTCAATCCGTCCCACTAGAAAACGGCTCTGCAAAGATTAACGGCGTCAATGGCAAAGCTCTCAAGTCCAGGAACCAACTCCGACGCGCAAAGGCGAAGCAGAAGAAAACTATAGAAAAGACAAAGGTAATCTGCAATTCCCGTCGGTTCAAGCTCTTTACTCATAGTAATTTTGATCATGGACCAGTCAACCGAGCGATCTCCTTCTGTGGATACGGAAGAGGTACAACAGGATGTCGAGTACGTGTCTGAACAGTTGGATATAAAAGGCGCCGCCTTTGAAGCGTTCTCCGATGTATTTGCTCGTTTCCAGCTGCCTCCCGAAGAGAATTCAGTGCGTCCATCCTCCTTCGTATCGCGTCGTCTTGTTCACCTCAAGTCGTTCAGGATCTCAAGTCTCGCGAAAACGCAAAAGGAGAAATCATCTACTCTGACGATGACATGGCTTCTGAAGACGATTCAGACTCCGAGGAGAAGAAACCACTCTCAAAAAAGAAGGCCAGAAAGCAGAATCGTTTGACGGTTGCCGAACTGAAGCAACTGGTCAAGAAACCAGAAGCTGTTGAATGGACTGACGTTTCCGCTTCAGACCCACGCTTACTACTGCATCTTAAGAGTTACAGAAACACGGTGCCGATTCCAGCTCACTGGAGCGCAAAACGTGACTATCTGCAAGGCAAACGAGGTATCGAGAAGCCGCCATTCCAACTCCCCTCCTATATCGCAGACACCGGAATTGCTACAATGAGAGATGCTGTGAAGGAGAAGGAAGCCAACATGTCTTTGAAGGCCAAGACCCGTGAACGAGTGCAACCAAAGATGGGCAAAGTCGATATCGACTATCAGAAACTGCATGACGCGTTCTTCAAGTTCATGACAAAACCCAACGTTACAACTTTCGGAGAGATGTGAGTATTCAGGAGTGCTAGCTCGTCGTTCGGCTGACATCTTCTGACTTTCAGGTATTACGAAGGGAAGGAATTTGAAACACAATTAAAACACAAGAGACCCGGTGAACTTTCTCTCGAACTTGTCGAGGCTTTGTCGATCCCTCCTCTTGCTCCTCCACCTTGGCTGATTAGTATGCAACGATTCGGCCCACCTCCAAGCTACCCGACGCTGCGTATTCCGGGATTGAATGCACCTATACCAGAAGGGTACGTTGTATCCGTAAAGCTCTGATATATCTTTCTGACGGTTATCTCTTTCAAGTGCCCAATGGGGTTTCCATCCCGGTGGTTGGGGCAAGCCTCCATTGGACGAATATAATCGACCGCTGTATGGAGATGTCTTTGGCGTCCTGCAAAAGGCTACTGACACGAACGTAAGTAACTGTTCTGGATGCTGTTGTTGGTGTCTTATTATTATGCTAGATGGGCGAACCTGTGGATAAGAATTTATGGGGAGAACTTGAGCCGGAAGGTAGGTGTTCGACCCCTCTTGATTCTCGCATATTTATTTATGTCCCTGTAGAGGAAGAAGAGGAAGAAAGTGACGAGGAAGAGGAGGAAGATGATGAAGAAACCACAGAAGCGACACCGACAGACGGATTACAGACGCCTTCCGGAATGGAGACGCCCTCAGGAATGGCCAGTGTAGTGTCAACAGTCGCCGGTGGGTTGGAGACACCTGATTTCTTGGAGCTCCGGAAGAATTCCAATAGGGCTACGTCTGAGGTTGGAGATAGTGGACCTCGGTCATTGTATCAAGTCGTTCCAGAAAAACAAACGTCTGTCCGTGGCCTCATGGGAAGTGAGCGTGGATATGATGTTGCTGCTATCTCTGGTGGTGGAGCGGCTATTCCTGTCCTTGGAGAGGAACGCGGAACAAAGGTGAGCCGGCGTACTTGATCAAATCGAGTAGTTGGCTGATAATGTGCACAGCGAAAAGCGAACGGAGTCGATGTTTCGATCGACGCGGGAGATTTGGAAAACATGTCGGAAGAAGAACTCCGACGGCGATACGATGCACAGCGGGGAGGATCGGCAGGTGTTCCAGGAGGTCGTGAGGATTTCTCAGACATGGTTGCCCAAGAGATGGCGAAAAAGAAGCAGAAAATGGACCGAGTGCGTGACTCCAGGAAGGAGAAGGAGTTCAAGTTTTGAGGAAAGGTGTTGTTTATGCTCCCTTTTAGTGTACTGATTGATTGTCCTAGTAATTATTGTTTACCATGCGTATATTGAGGACAGCTGGGTCGTTTGGCTGACTGGACTGCTCGACGATTCTTCCTCGGATCGGATCGTCTACTTCCCTACGGTTCAGTCCTGGGATTGCCGAAGCAACAAATATCAGTTTCAACTTGTAGGGATCAACGTCTTTGCGGGACTATAAACTCGTCAGTACGTTGGATTGAGATAATCTGCCGCAGTTCATTCACGTGTGCATTTACAAATAAGCACGCAATCTTCAGGCCCTCTGTCATCTACGTCTATCCGAAGCCTTTATCATGCGTTCTCTGACCCGGGCCAATATACTTCAAGGCATTTTTACAATCAAACCTGAATAACCACCTGCTTTATGATTTGCAACAGATATGGCGGTACCATGGTGATCATCAGGAGTCAGCCATGAATCATGTGCGAGTAGACAACAGTGGGCTGTGGACAAGATAACAGTGAAGAACCTCGAAGAGACAAACTGACATCTGCAGCGACAAAGGCGAAGAACAAGGATGTTAACCACATATCGATATTGACGTCATAATCCTGCATTTGCCTTTCTCTTCAAGAAATTTGGGTGAGTTTGCATAAGATGGAGAACAACGCTGTTTGGTCTTGATTATTTTATTACAAGTCCCAAGGTGTCCACTAAAGTTTTAGCCCCATGAGTGAATGTGTTAATAGAACTGAATGCGAGGGAGCGTGGGACCTACATACCAAATAAAGCAGTTTTGTGGCCGATCCAAGCCGAATCCGAGTGGCAAAGAATTGCAAAATCCACTGGCATCCGAAACTTTCGCCTTTCAGCATCGTCTGAAAGTCTATGAACTAAATTCGAGTCGCCGTATATGAAGTAACGTTCGTTTATTGCTTTTTACCTTGAATCTACAACTACGATGCCTATGCTGTCAGTCGGAACACTTTTTCGTCCCAGATAATCTCCATGGCACTGATCGCTTCTCAGTTCTGATCCTTCTATCAAATACAAGCCATACACGCCTTTGAATCTCAAAGACAGGCAATGGCCGTCCAAAGTCATCTCGAAGCCTCCAATATGGCTTTCTACCGATCTGCGTGATGGGAATCAGGCCTTGGCCAATCCGATGACCGTCGAGCAAAAAACGATCTTCTTCCAAACCCTTGTGAAGTGTGGCTTCAAGGAGATAGAAGTCGCATATCCAGCCGCGAGCGATACAGACTTCAATTTCGTCCGCGGTCTGATCGAGAAAAACATGGTTCCAGATGATGTCTGGGTTCAGGTCCGTTTCGTACCGCCTGATCACAGCTGTCTTCGTTCATTCATCATTGCAAGCTCTTCTTTCATACCAGGTATTGACCCCTGCTCGCGAAGATTTAATCAGACGAACCATCGACTCTGTCGCTGGAACGAAGCAGGCAATTATTCACATGTACAATGCTACTTGTCCAACGTTTAGACAAGTGGTATTCCGGAATACAAAAGAAGAAACAGTGGCTTTGGCAATACACCATACCAAGTTTGTCCGTCAGTTGACAGATGAATGCACCGCCAAGTATGGGACCGTGTTCAGATACGAGTACAGCCCGGAGACCTTCTCACAGACAGAGCCCGAGTTCGCAATTCAGGTTTGCGAGGCTGTGAAAACTGCATGGGGACGTGCAGGACCTGCTTACGTTGACCGGATCATCTTCAATCTTCCTGCTACGGTGGAAATCGGCCCACCTAACCATTACGCTGATCTAGTAAGCTTTCGTGTCTATGCGGGTCGGAGTTCTGGGTTGCTTACGTATCATGGAAGGTCGAAAACTTCTGTTCTTCGATATCGGAGCGGGAGAACATATACATCAGTTTACATCCACACAACGATCGTGGTAGGTGCCGTTTTCGAATATTCGTGATCTTTTGAATTAAATTCGATGTACAGGTACCGGAATTGCTGCTGCTGAGCTTGCGCAATTGGGCGGTGCAGACCGTGTGGAAGGTTGCCTCTTTGGCAACGGCGAGCGGACGGGAAACGTTGATCTTGTCAATCTGGCTCTAAATCTCTATACTCAGGGAATCCACCCGAACGTCGACTTCTCAGATATCGAAGCTATTATTGATGTTGTCACAAAATGCAACGACCTTCCTGTACATCCACGGCATCCCTACGCAGGAGAATTGGTCTTCACTGCGTTTTCAGGGTCGCATCAAGACGCAGTCAAGAAAGGCTTCGAAGCTCAAGCTGTCAGGCATGCAGCAGCGGAGAAGTCTGGGGACCTAAAGTTATGGGACATCCCCTACTTGCCCGTCGATCCCGCGGATTTGGGTTGCAGTTACGAGGCTGTCATCCGAGTCAATTCTCAGTCCGGGAAAGGTGGTATCTCCTACCTCGTCAAACAACACCTGGGATTGGACATGCCTCGCAAGATGCAAATGTCTTTCTATTCAGTTATTCAAGATGTTGCGGACCGAGAGGCTCGAGAAGTGACGGTAGACGACATCACGACTGCTTTCCGTCGAACGTATTATTTCGGTGGACCAAATTATCAGGGCCGTTTAGCGCTCAAGTCGTTCCATATCACTTCAGAGCTGTCATCCAACTCAGACACGACAAATGACGAACCTGCAGATGAACGACGCCAATTCGATGGTTCTCTCTCTGTTGATGGGGTTCCCCGCATTCTGAGAGGAGCCGGAAACGGACCTATATCTGCCCTTCTCAATGCATTGAGGGTTCATCTCGACATCGACCTTTTATTGCGTGAATATAGTGAACATACCCTAGGGGATTGTCAGCACGCCAAGGCTGCGTCTTATATCGAGCTTATACCCTCAGGCGATCGCAAATCGAGCGTTTCGTGGTGGGGTGTCGGTGTTGATTCAGACATAGCCGGTGCTGGTCTGCGAGCAGTGCTCAGCGCCGTCAACCAAGCTATTTCTGATCGCCCTCTTCCAGAATTAAAATTGAGTGTTGGGTTCGATGCTCGTTCTGGCCAGGCGGATGTTACCTCTGCTATCATGGACTCCATGTACCTCGATCTCCCTCGACGCTTACAGGCATCGTTCTTTGAGGTTGTCCAACGAAGCGCTCAAGCCTGTGGAGGGGAGATATCTTACACAGCCCTGGTAGAGTTGTTCAAAGGGACGTACATGTATAGTGGACCCAAGGCAAAGTTCTCGCTATGCAGTTTCAAAATGCAAGATATATCCGACGGATCGCGGAAATCAATAACAGGAGAATTGCTAGTAGAAGGCCAGTCCCTTCAAGTTGTTGGGGAAGGCAACGGCCCGCTATCTGCATTCGTCTCTGCGCTCAATTCCCAGATTAAATGCGGCACCCTGGAGGTTCGTGATTATGTAGAACACTCCATCGGGGAGGGATCTGAGGTGAAGGCGGTTTCATATGTGGAGTTGCTGCATGAAGCTGTTGAAAGCGAAGGCAAGACGAAGAAAACAACGTGGTGGGGAGTTGCTGCCGATACTGATATCACAGGTTCGGGGCTAAGGGCGACGCTGTGTGCGGCTGGTGGTCTAGAGGTAGTGTTCAAAAAGTAGTGTCTTATTATTGATTGTACTATGATTTAATTTTCCATCTATTTCTTTTCTCTACAAAGTAAGTTGGCTATCACATATCGCTTGATTTGATCTGGGCGTTGTGGTTGTGGGAATTTATGGAGTCACATTGAGACGATTAGATCAACTTCGAAACTCGACTGTGGCATAGAAATTATTAGGACACTACCTACCACCATGTCCACGCTCAATGTATCTTCTACGCTCTCACCTTTCCCATTTGCTGCAGCCGCAATTGCAGCATACACAGGAAAAGCTCAATTGAATTTCGAAGACACGGTCAGCGAGGTCACGTTGGATCTGAACGGTTCGGTAACTACTGAGGAGGATCGCATCGTTCAAGAGATCGCAAAGATTGGAGGCCTGTCTGACGATAGCGTCAAAGTAAGTGCCGTTTGCCTTTGACATCGAGGCCCGCATTAAGCAGTAATTCAACACAGACACCCACCTTTGTCTCCTCATCCAAATCATTGGCCAAGGCTACCGCTTTCCCCGAAATCGTGGCATCTTTGGATTCTTTCGATGATCATCTGGCGTACAGAACTTTTCTAGTCGGCCACTCTGTCAGTGCTGCCGATTTTATGCTATGGGGCGCATTGAAAGGTAAATAGTCGAGTTTGATCTCGTCACGTCTGAAGCTGCTCCCACCCCCGCTCAAACGAAAGTCCTTTTTGTTGTGCAGTGAACCTCAAAGCCATCGGCCTGTTGAAAAATGGACAACATGTCCATCTGCTCCGTTTCTTCACCTATATCGATACTCTGCCGTCTACGCAATCTGTTTTGTCCGCTCTTACACAGTCAAAGTCAAAAGCTCGCTCGTCAAATAAGACGGCCGCTTCGTTCGCCCTTGGTTTGCAGGATGCTAAAGACGGTCAGGTGGTTACGCGGTTCCCTCCTGAACCAAGTGGGTATCTGCATATTGGACACGCCAAGGCTGCCACTTTAAATCAGTACTTTGCTAAAATGTACAACGGGAAGATGATTGTCCGTTTTGACGATACAAATCCGACGAAGGAAAGAGTGAGTTTGGCAAATTTGTCATGATGTTAATCCTGCTTATTCTATTCATCGTAGACTGAGTTTGAAGAGACCATTTTGGAGGATCTGGCTCTTCTTGATATCCGTGGGGATATTGTCTCCCATACATCGGATCATTTTGACAAGCTGTACGAGCTGTGTATCAAATTAATCGAGCTGGGAAAGGCATATGCTGATGATACTGAACAAATGCAGGTTCGTGCAGTTCTACATCCCTGCATATGATCTGAACGTATTCATAACCTTTCGTGACAACAGATGCGTGAGGAAAGGATGAACGGAGTTGCATCCAAGAGACGCGATGCAACCGTGGAAGAGAACCTGAAGCGTTTTGATGAAATGAAAGCGGGGACGGAGGAGGGCTTGCGATGGTGTATACGAGCGAAAATGAGTGTTGACAACCCTAACAAGGCTATGCGAGATCCAGTCGTATACAGATGCAACCTCATTAGCCATCACAGGACTGGGTGTGTATTTTTTCTTCCCTTTGCCAAAGATCTCGACGCCTGAAACGAGCTTATCATTAGGACCAAATGGAAGATATATCCAACCTATGACTTTGCATGTCCGATTGTAGATTCTATCGAAGGAATAACGCATGCTCTTAGGACGAATGAGTACCGTGACCGCAACCCGCAGTACTATTGGATGACTGAAGCATTGGGACTGAGGCCAGTGCTAATTTGGGACTTCAGGTAGTCTCCCGTGATTTGCCTTTTTGGAAGAATGCTCATACTATGACCAAGTCGTCTCAACTTCATCTACACCCTGCTTTCGAAGCGGAAGCTCCATTGGTTTGTTGACAACGGCATTGTCCGTGGCTGGGATGACCCTCGGTTCCCGACCGTCAGAGGTACGTGTGTTACAAGACTCGAAAATTGTGAATGACTGACTAAGACTTGGTCAGGAATTCGGAGGAGGGGTTTGACGGTTCAAGCCTTGAGAGAATTTATGCTTGCCCAGGGTCCATCACAGGCTATCGTTTCTCTTGAATGGGATTCGCTGTGGTCGTTGAATAAAAAGGTCATCGACCCCGTGGCACCTCGCTTCTGGGCCATAGCAAAAGAAAATCAGTATGCTGTGTTCTTATCATACTCCAAAGCGTCATGCACTCAAATTCGCAATTAAAGTGTGCCCGTCAAGCTCAACGGCGGACCAACGACCCCAGAGGTCAAGATCCAGCCAAAGCACAAAAAGAACCCAGAGGTCGGCGAGAAGAAGACCGTTTACACTTCATCGATTCTCGTAGAACAAGAGGATGCTGCATCCTTTGAGGATCAAGAAGAGGCAAACTCGATTCACACCTTTCCTACGAAAATATTAACAACGGGTTTCATGTTTAGATAACACTTATGGATTGGGGAAACGCCATAGTCCGTTCAAAGGCTCTTGGCCCCAACGGCCAAGTAACAAGCATAGAAATGGACCTCCATCTCGAAGGCGACTTCCGCAAAACGAAGAAAAAGATCACCTGGCTACCTCAGCCAACTCCCGAGACGCCGCTAGTAGACGTAACGTTGCTCGACCACGACTACCTCATCACCAAGAAAAAGCTAGAGGACGCAGACGAGCTCAAAGATTTCGTTCCGCCCGTGACCGAGTTCAGGACGGAGGCATACGCAGATGCCAACGTGAACGACCTCACCAAAGGCGATATCATCCAGTTTGAAAGGAAGGGGTACTTCATCTTTGACGGTGTCGTAGGGGGAGGCGCTGAGAGGCGGCTTGAGTTCATTCATATTCCCGACGGAAAGCAGGCCAGCTTGGCAAGCAAGGCTGCTGCGCCTGAACCAGCTCCTGCCAAAGATAACGCGAGGTCGACTGGAAACAAAGGGGGAGGAGCGGAGGCGACTCCGGTAGAAACGACGATGTACGAGGTGAACAGAGTTTATGGTGATGATACGCAATTCCCGTCTGGGGACATCAATATGTATTCCGTCAAGAATGTGTACCATCAGTAGTTGTACTCACCATAATTTAGAAATACGACGATTTTTATATTTGAATCAGATTTATAATGCACTGGATTGTATTTAAGACATAGGATACATGCGATGGAGGGGGATACGTATTGTTAATTTGCTTTCCTACAAACCGAATCAAGGCTGAGAAACCCGTGGCTCTAACGTAAAGAAGATGATCAACGGAGAATGCTGAAGGTGTGATTTAATTTACTCCACCACCGGAAGAATGAAAGGTGGCGGAGCATAATGTTGAAAAGTACATGTTAAACAAGCGTCCGTGTTGGAGTGATAGATTAGAAGCGATTGAAGAAATCTTCAAGCTGTTCAACGACCTCGAGCATAGTGGGACGATCCTGATGTTCTTGAGCCCACATCTTCTCGATCAAATCCACGAGCTCTGGATGCCATTGTTTTCGCAGTCCCGCAGTTGATGGCCTAGAAAATGGTTAGCATTATACGATAGTGGAAAAGCGGATAGACGACAACCTTTGGCGTTTGGCGCCAACGAGATCGTAGATCGCATGCTCATTCATTCCCTGAGAACCCGTCATGAGATACCAAACGAGTCAAGTCAGATGATCGACATACCTCCCAAGGGAATTTCTTACTCGGAAGATGCCACTGCAGCATCTCCCAGAAGACCATCGCACAGGAAAACACATCAACTTTGTGATTGTACTTGGGATGTGGATGCCACAGTTCTGGTGCCTGCCAGTTCACCGTGCCGACCAGACTTCGGACCATCGAGCGTGTAGACTGCTTCACCTTTGCGAGCCCAAAGTCGGTGATCTTTGCAACGCCCTTGCTGGTTATTAAGATGTTGGACGACTTGCAGTCGCGATGAATGACAGATGGTTTATGCGCATGCAGGTATTGCAGTCCGCGAGCTATGTCCAGCATCATACAGACCTATTATGAAGGGCTTGAGAACCGCACAGGTAGGAAAAGCATACAACTCACCATCCTGCGTAGGGCGGGTATAGAGGAACCGCGGATATAGTCAAATAGGTCTCCGTGAGAGCACAACTCGCTAATGATCATTACGGGAGTGTCTCTTGTATTTTCTGGTATGCTGACACCCAACTACATAAAATATGAGCAATAGTAATACGAGTATAGAAGTAGGATAACATACGAATCTAACAATATTTTGGTGGCTGAAGTCTCCTAACAGTTTCAGCTCCTTGATATCCACTACTGCAGCATCAGTGTCTATAATGGCATTACACGAGTCAAGGCACGCACTGGAGTTCAATTGCCCTCTGAATTCAGCAATCGCAACCCTTCTGCCTTTCAGTTTACCCACAAACACATCCTTAAACCCACCGCTTCCAATTTTTTCTAGTTTTGTGATTCTCTCTGGGGAAATTTCGCGATCGTGGAGGCCGAGGCTTTCCAAGTCAAGCTCAAGTTCAGGTTCCAACTCGCGTTCATTAGAAAAGGGGGGCGTTTGCGGTGGTTGTACAGGACTGTCGCCTTTGCTGCGACTCTTCCTTCGACCATTAGCACGAACTCTGGTAGTCTCAGACGGACGGACAGTGCCTGTGGAAGACGGGCATGATGACTCCGAAGACGGTCGATCTCGCCATTCCATGAGTGCTTTCGCTAGTTGAGCTTTCGTACCCGAAACATCTAGTTCTCGTCCTTCACATAGTTTAACCAAGTCATCACGGCGAAGTCGAGTCAGTGTCTTAGTCGTGGCAGTGCTCAGGTCAACTACACATTTTGTCAGTTCACTGATGGTCAAGAAGAAGACAAAGCAATTACAGTTGTCTATCGTCTCATCGCATTCCTCATTCTCAATCTCGGTTTCATCCTCTTCCTCTAAGGAGTCTTCTTGGGCATCAACGTCGGAAGTTGATTCTGATAATACACTGTCAGTCTCATCCTCTTGTTGTACATCCCCGTCCTCATCAGCAAGAATCTCATCCTCATCTTCCACCACTTCCTGTTGGTCACTGACAACCTTTCCATTCCGGAGCCGTCGTGGCCTTACGGGAGTAGCTAGCTCGTCTGTCTCGTCGTCATCTTCCGGACTTCCAAACTGGTCTTCCAAAACTGTCTCATCGTCTTCATCTTCATCGTCTCCATCGCTAGGTGGTGTGTGGGTTTGAACCGGTCTTGGACGTAACCGGTGTTTAACGGGAGTCCGCCGACCTCGACTCGTATTCGGGTCTGACGACATAGATTGCGTAGGAGAAGATAGCAACTCGTCACATTCATCGTCATCCGAAACATCGACCACCTCTTCATCCTCATCCTTCTGCTGACAAGAGTCCACTCTGTGTCTAACTTTCCGCCTTGAACTTACTCTCCGATTCAAGTCGCAATCCACCCGGCGGTCAGTTTTCTCGCCCTTGCTTCTCAGTCGTCTAGGACTGGGGGACACGTGCTCCAGCTCTGCCAGATCCGTAAGATCACTGTCTTCGTTCCTTTCCAAGTCCACAACCTCTACATCGCGGCTAAACTCGACCTGTTTTCCTTTCTCCTTGGCCTGAGTATGTTTGCTCTGATCGGCAGATAGCTTACGAGTCCGCTGTCGCGTAGCAGGCGGTGAAGGTAGCCCTCCTGTCGACATAGCTGAAACAGAAGGTGAAGATCTACTGGAGCTGCCTGATTTTCTTCAATAGACCATCCCACATAAGCACTAGAGGAAAAGACCATAAACAATGTGAAATTCACCTTGAGCTCGAACGAGTCCCAAGAGCCGGGTATTTAACGATGTTGAGTTTATTGATGTGTGGCTTGTCTATCTGAGTCAAAGACATAGTCCTGCCAGTGACCGCCTGTCTTCCACGAGCGGAGGGAGCCATGGCTTGAACCGTAACTCGCCGACGCAGCCCATTCGCACCATTACCAGGTCGAAATCCCGTACCGATATCAGTTTCTTCGCCTCCCGCAAAATGCCCATCGTCCGAAGAACCATCACTAGAGGTAAACCCAGAAGGCGATGACGGGGGTACTTCCGCCACATCATCCCGCGCAGAAATAATAGCCTGAACCAAATCGTGCTTCGTCAAATGCTCTGCATCGTCAGAAAGACCAGCAGAAGAATATAATCGGACAAGTTCGTCTTTCCTCAGACGGAGTAATTCGCGGGAAGAGGCATCGTTGAGATAATATTCGTCGGCTAAGTGTGTTCAAAATTCCGCGTGAATAAAAATCAGGGCAACGTGAAAACCCAAAACAATTGGTCCAAAGGGCTATGTAGACTTACAAGAGTCACCAGATGAGTTATCATTTTCTGAGTCATCATCCGCCCAAGGGCCTTGCGCATCAACTTCCATCGCACTCCCCGCATCCTCATCACTACTATCCTGGGAGGACTTGTGCCTTTTATACCTTCCAGCACCCCGAATGACGCGTGCACCAGTCACGTTCTCAGCCCCGCTCACAGACCGCTTCCGTTTTGTGCCTGCCTGAACAAAAGACTTGGCCGCGGCAGCATCACGCATGCTCTCCGTCTGGGGCACCAAAAGACGGGAAGGCAGGCGGCGGAGGTTAAGGTGCAGAGGGATCAACACAGCACGAGAAGAGAGCGGTGGTGACTCAGTGGCAGAGGACTGAGACGAGTGTAGGGTATGGTTTGTAGCGGAGAAGGCACGTTTGCGGGCGTCTGGAGCGCGACGAAGAGGCTGGTGGTTTGAACGAGGGTATTGTGTCCGTCTCGGCTGAGCCATACGCGCGGTGGGCTGTACTGCGGACTGGCGCGTTGAGGGACGCCTTTTTTTACAAAGCCTCTTTGCAGAAGTGTAGTCAACGAAATAACAAAGGCGAGTGCAAGTGTTTGGTGCCAATCAGCAAGCTGAGCCGCCTTACTCGTCAGTCGGTCGTCGGTGGTCGTTGTTTAGTTTTGTTCAACTTGACAGCCACAGCAGGCAAACTTGTCCAAACATCAGCCACACTCGCGTGCTAATACTTTCTACTACTCAATCATAAGCGCCTGCGTGCCGACCCGGTTCAGCGCCAGCCAAGTTCAATCCAAGAGCAGTCTATAGGCAAAAATCAAACCCCTCGTACTATGACAAGCATTGTCATATCTAAAGTTTGGCTACTATCTTCCTCAGCGCGACCTTTTGTATCTTACCTGTAGATGTTTTCTGCTCAAAAGTCAGTGCGTATTCTACAAGGTGGACATACTAAGAAGTAACTCACTGGCAGTTCATCTACAATATTGACCCACTCTGGAGTAGCAAACCCTGGGAGCGTCTTTCTTGCATGCTTCTTCAAGTCTACCTCGAACTCTTTCTCCCGTAATACCCATTTCTTAGCCCCACTTGGCCGAAGCAATACAAAGGCCATTGGCCGTTCTCCCCATTTTGAATGAGGACGAGCAATTACTGCAACCTCTAGAACATCAGGATGGGTGGATAATTCTTGCTCAATGGCTAAGCTCGACGCATTCTAAAATCGCGATCAATAACGAGAGGTTCTATCGTTAGTTTTGCGGTTACTCGCCTCTCCTCCAGATATGATGATATCCTTACTGCGATCTTGGACGCCGATAGATCCATCCGGATGCATGACAGCAAGATCGCCGCTATGGAAGTAGCCTCCTTGGAAAGCCTTCTTCGTCGCGGAAGGATCTCGAAAATACTGGCATAGAGTATAGAATCAGCTTGATAATCATCAACGTTTTGTGTGTTAATTACCCCCTTCATGACAATGTTTCCACGTGTGACGATTTCTCCTACGGTCTTTCCATCCTTGGGGACATCTTTGAACTCCTCTCCGTCGCTCTGAAATATTACTCTCGTTTCTCCAGCTGTAAGGAACATGAACCCTTGCCGCGCCATATACCTTGCTCGCTCCTCCAAAGTTAGAGTGTTCCAGTCGCCAGGTGGGTAATAGAGTGTAAAGGGACCATATGTCTAAAGTACATGACACCTCTGCTCAGTTGGCAAAGGGGAAACTGATATGACGCCCATACCTCCCTGAATGTTGAATGACAAAAATTAGGAGCGTTCACTCGAACCAAGCAAAGACGGTCTACTTACGTCAAACCGTACACATGGACTGGGTTTATACCGATCTTTTCTAGTTCTCCAATGAGATGCGCTGTCGGAGCGGAGCCAGCTATGACAGCAGTTATCGGTCTATCGACCTTTCTAGCTTCCGGCGCATTGATAAGGCCAATCTATCAAGGATTTATTGAATTGCTATCAAAAGTACGGACAACGGCATACCTGTACTGTTGGTGCACCACAATAATGTGTTACACTAGAATGAAGTAGATGGTTCCAGATCTCAGGATAAGATACGCTGCGTAGAGTGATCTGCCACAAATAAACACCGATTATGTTACGTGTGCGAATTGCCGCACCTGAGTCGCGAAAGATGCAGTTATAGCCCAAGGGTATGTCCATCCGGCCGCATGGAACATGGGCAAAACCCTGGTCGATAGTTGAGCCAATCATAACACAAGAGTATACTAAACACCGACCATAAATATGTAGAATGTCGATCCATCCTGCAATAATACACATTCTGGAACATCCTGTAGTTCACTAACTGGGACCCACGCACTTAGTTTCAAAAGCATTGGCAATAGCGGCCAGATACGACCCTTGACGAGAAAGTTGAGCGTCCAGGGTTACCAAGACATTCGCAAGCATCGACTGACCTCTAAATGTAGTCAAGACACCTTTTGGCTGAGTGAAAGTGCCTGTAAGTCACTGGTATTGATAGCAGACAAGATTTAATTTACTCGACCGGTAGTGCCGGAGCTGTCGGGACAAAAAAAAATGAACATCAGCCAAGTCCAGTGGTTGAGGCACGTACGTATAACACAGAACAGCGCCTGCATCCTCGTCGTCTTCGGGGTCTAACCCCCACCACCCCTGTTCAGAGCTGAACCTCCTCCCAGAACTCAGAAAGTCCTCATAAGGGTCACCGGGCCGCCCAGTATCGTGACAAACGATAATCGGAATCTTTGCGTCTTTGACCAGGTGGGCGTATTCGTGGTCCACGAGAATCAATTTAGATTGGCTGTGTTCCAGGATATATGCGATTTCTCCGGGGGTGAGTCTGGTGTTGATGGGACATATGATTGCACGGATGGCAATTATTCCTTGATAAGCATCTGCGATCATAGGACTAGCACATGAAGGCGGTTAAGGACACGTACAAACGCGTCAAAGGTGCATGTGGGACTAACGCATTAGGGGATAACACAGCTATTCGATCCTGTACTCTAATACCGGCCCGAATCAAGGCATAGGCTAGATTCTGAACTCTCTGAGCCCTGGAAGTAGACAAGGTTATGTATGTGCAATCAACGACCATCTGGGCCATGGCAGGAAAAGGCGTACCATGCGGAGAAAGTATAGAAAACGGGATACTGAACGTCCGGGTGAGCGATCGCAAGTTTCTCGGGATAAATGGATGCAGCTCGAAGCAGGAAGAAGAGAGGGTTCTAGGGACACATCTTGAGCACCATCTGAGACTTCGGTAGCAGTCGGCAGCTTACCAGTGGATGCTTATGCACAGGAGTGCCCGTAGTAATCCTTTGACGATAACTGACATTAGGCGGTGGAATGCTTTCCGAGGTGGGCTGGAAAGATCTTGCGCGGGAGGCTGTGCGAGGATCCAACAGCGTTTGTGAGCATTTGATAATCGGGTCCGTGTTTTCGTGGTAAATATCACATACCGAAAGCCATTCTCTTGAATCTTCAAGGACGTGGAGAGCGCGGAGGAGGATGCGACTCGGAGAACCACACCAGCACCGTCACGGTGATACCGGCGTCACGTACTACTAACCGTGTGTTTGGGGTAAATCCAATTCTGGTAGCGTACACTACGGTACTCGGCTATTATCTGAAGTGCCAAACGCGGTTTTCTATGATGGGTGACTTGTAAGTCTTGTATTCTTACATGTTGGGGTTAGCATAGAACCTGACATAGGGGTGCCAGCATGTAGGATCAGATGTAATACTAGAGACCGCATGGACCGTCAATTCATCAATCACCACGCTGCAGAGTTGGTGTCGACTTGGAATCTCTTGAACAACGCTAAAGGTTTCTCAGGTCTCAAAGTTCAACCGTTTACGGAGCTTCAAGCTAACGACCCCTAGGTTCCTATATGTTAACCTTCAAACGTACGTAATTCGTTTTGAATTTGTTGACTCCAAATTTTGTTCGAGTATTATTTTTACGGAGCCAATAACATGCAAGATTACTTAGATATCTCTAGAGTGCAACAAATACATCCGAGTCAGGGTTGCATATGCGGCGGGATCCGTGACAAAATAAATTCCCACAGTTGCTTACACTTTCTATATATAAGTAGATCCCCAACGTTCAACCTGTACGAACTTGAATCGATGTGATCCAGCTAGCGGCAACAAGAGAACACATCTGCATCATTAGAATCACCCCTAAATGCCATGGTTTCACGGTAGCGACGTTCGTATTTTATAAAGTTGTGCGTGACAACATATAACATGGACGGATGCAGAGTGAATATGCCAAGTCAAGGGCTTGCGCGGTTGCGACGGGGTTGTCATCGTCATTCAGAGTGATGATGATTGGTTACCAAGGATCAAATCAAATGGACATGGGATCTATTGCATACTTGTCCAGTATCATTCAATAATAACAAGGGATCAATTCACTGGGGTTTTGCAATCCCCGGGCTGAAATCGTCGTAGCTGATTGTCCAATTGAAGTCTCTGGGTTTCAACATGATGCTCAGTAGAGTTGAGCTTGGTCCCTGTTCTGATATGATTCAGATCCGATGCCGACGGTGGTATGATGAGATAGTGCAAGGTTCCCGCGATGTATCTCAGAGAACGAACGAATGAGAGAGAGGGGAGGGACTGATCAGATAACCGGACGCGGCGCTCCCCGAAAGACTAGTAGCCACTCGGAATGTTTCCGGATCGGCAGCTGAAACAAGTCGACCGTGACGAGTTGATCCAAGCTGGCCGTTCAACCACACTCTCGAAGCTTGAAGAAACGATGTTACCCGAGAAGAATGGCCTCTCTCACCAGCAGCATCATTTCCAATCAAAATGGATTCCGGGGCTGTGACGGCACCCCATTCCAGTTCGTCTAGATCGTGCGTCTTCTGCATATCTATGGGATCAGTTCCCTGTCGACACTTCTCTGGGATGCATCTTATCTCCATTGCTTTTGCGGACATGCGAGTACGTATAGAGGAGCCTTTGTAGATAACAGCTGATCATCCCATTGAATAGACAGATCAAATTCAATGTCGATGACTAGATTCAACATTATAACACTCTCCATGGCAAGCATACTACCCGGCGATTCTTCCACTCTCGATGTGTAACGGATTTTTCGGTCGATTTGAAATCCGCTGCAACAATTCTCTGGGAATATGGGCGGCGCTCTCTATGATCACTAATCCATTACCGGTGTTTGAAGCCTCATCCAGATGCCGCGGTCAGTTTTCGGCGAGTCAGTCCCAGTAAAACATACACTGGTTTACAGGAGTAACGACTCATTGCACCTCATATAGGAACAAGTCAAAGACGCGGTTGCGCGGACCCGACAAGCCGACAAGTGGTTTCATCCAACTCCAGGATCTGTTCAGAGAGTTTGCACCGTAAGATATAGAGATGTTCCTTGTGACTCGCATGATTGATCAAGTTTGGTAAGACTGTTGCCCAGGGGTCTCCGACGGTGGATGGGGCGGCAGATGCAGACGCGCACTAGCAAAGAGGGCATCGGGTGCAGCTAGCTGGATTTTGAAAAGCAAGATGGCGAGCTTCTCAGGGCGCAATGGTCACGCTGGAGACGTCTGAGAAGAAGGGAAATACGTCACGCTTCTTTTCAACTGTCGGACAGCTCTCGGGGGTCTTGATATCATGCGCTCGTGTAGACATCGGACCTGCAGACATAATACGCGTCCAGTCATCGTCATCTGCTCTCTTGCTCTGGGCCATTTTTCACTCTGAAATCTGTCAGACCCCAAACACCCCGCTCTCAGCTTTCATCGTCGTCCGCTTCACTGCATTCACATGGCTCCTTTACATCTCTTTCTATTTATTTCGCGCCTCATCTCCTTCCCGCACTCTGTCTTCCTCCTCCTCCTCCTCCCTACCGCTCTCTCTGCCAATCTTCCTCCCTCAGAGCCATGGTCTACTCTGTCAAAGTCATCAAGGACTCTTGCTCCGCTTGTGTACTCTTCCTTCAGTCTTATGTCCATCTCCTCCACAGCGTCCTCTCCTTGTTGTTCATCAGGCATCCTAATCATCTCATCTCCAAGCCGATCGACGAGAGAGCTTACAACGAGTTTCCCATTCCCTTTCCTCACCCTCCCGGCGACCTGTCCCACCACCTCTCCCGTGATGCCCGCGAGCAAGTCCCAAACAAGATCAAGAACGTTTGGAGGATGGCTCATGCCAGAGGTCTCGGTAACGTCATCACTCTTGCCAACGGTACGCAACTCCTTTTCTTTTTTAAGCAGTACTCCGCATGTCCTTAACCCGATCATTTCTCAGGAGATCCTCATGTCAGCCTCTATCCTATCCGAAAAGTCGAATTCGAAATCGCTGCCATTCAAGGCGCCGATCCAGTTCAGGCTTGGCGAAATGGTGCTGGCCCTTCACAAATCATTCGCTCCAGCTCTGAGCCTGGTTCTCTACCCTTGAACACCGCCTTGGCTTATGGCGCTGGAGCTGGCCTGGGTCCTACTCTCGACGCTCTTACCAAACTCATCAACGTCTTCCACTCCCCCAAAAATCATATGGTGACTCTAACACTGGGTAATAGCGATGGTATAACCAAGTGCTTCAGGATGTTCGGAGATAGAGGAGACTTTTTCCTCGCAGACGAACTTACGTTTTCTGCATTGACAAATGCTGCTATCGCTCAAGGTGTACAATGGGCCCCGGTAAAAATCGACGAAGGTGGCTTGATCCCTGATGATTTAGAGAGAATCTTGATGACTTGGAATGAGCGAGTCCAAGGAAAGAGACCTCATGTGTTGTATACTGTACCGTGGGTTGCCTCATACTTTCCTTTTCTCGACCTAACCGTTACTTTTTCGTAGATGTGGGCAGAACCCCACAGGGTCCACCCTAAGTTACGAACGTAGAAGGCGTATATATGCCATTGCACAACGATATGATCTAATTATACTTGAAGATGGTAAGCCTTTTCATTCATCATTCCTCTAATAACAAATTGAACGTCGCATAGATCCCTATTACTTTTTACAATTTGATCGTCCGGACATTGACGAATCAGACGAGTCCTTTCTACAAAACTTTGCAAATTCCTTCATTCCCTCTTTCCTCTCGATGGATGTCGATGGCCGCGTCTTGCGTGTTGATAGGTTAGCTCCATGATCCATATATCTTTCGAACACTGGCCTGACAGGCTTCTTTTTTTAGTTTCTCCAAAGTCCTCGCTCCTGGTATGCGTCTAGGCACAATAACAAGTTCTCCAGCCTTCCACAAGAACCTTATTGAATTGATCGACAACTCGACTCAACAACCTGCTGGATTCGGGCAGTTATTCGTCACAGAGATGTTAGGAGAGCGCGGGTGGGCTATCAATGGATTTGCGAAATGGGTCAACAGTTTATCTCACGAGTATCAGAGAAGACGCAATTTCTTTTTGGACCTGTTCGATCGTAAAATTGCTCCGACTGGTTACGCGACAGCAACGGCACCTCAGGCTGGCATGTTCCTCTGGATCAAAGTCAACTTGGAACGCCATCCAAAATATGAGAAGCGCCCCGATTGCGGAGACGCTATGCCATTGACCAACTGCAAGGCATTAATTGAAGATTTCTTTGCCAGGTTTGTTCTATTTTTGCATAGCTGTCTCTGAATGTCAATGTATTGATATATATTTTTTGCCTGTCTTAGATGTATGGATGCTGGATTAGCTATAATGCCGGCACCGATTTTCCTCGTCACTGACGATCCAACGGCGACAGCTGGCACCGGCGACGACCACCTTCTTGATGTAAGTATTTCCTCGATTATATTCCACATTCTCAATTGACATTCTGAACAGAGAGTAAATTATTTGCGTGCTACTTTTGCTGGGACAGAAGACACAATGGAGAAAGGTCTTGCGATTCTTGAAAACACACTGCGCCAGTTTTTTGAAGAATGCTGAACACTACTATGACATTCGAGTGTAACTTGCGATTGTGTTCGATTATGTTTAATCCACAGATTTATACTGGTGATATATATACGTCGTGTTCTTGTTGTTTCATTCTGGTTGCATCAATTACCTGCTGTTTGTACTGTTCCTTAATATATATGCGTTTCATTAGAATCTTATCTAATCTTTTGTACTTCTTTGAGAACCACGGCAACTCAAATTACCCTGCTCCTTCATCACACGTAGTACACTTCAAACCGCATATAAGCAAGGAAACTTTCTGCTGTTGTTCAAGGCCATGAAGAGGCAGCGTGGAAAAACTATTACTGAAAGGGCGCCCGCAGTGCAACACGGTTATCAAGGAGTCCCTCCTGAAGTCTGGCTACAAATCTTTCCGCATCTCCTATCGGCGAGCGTACAGGATGTCAAGAACGTCACGCTAACATCCAAATCTTTCCTATTTTTGGCCCAACCACTCCTCTTCCAACGCATATGTTTCCACCCGTCCTGTACTAAAAGCCCTACTTCCGGCCACCTTATGAGCCGACAAGCGGACTCTGGGCGTGTGACACAGCGATTGGAGTTTTTCACTTCGGAGAGGATTGGACACGGCGTTCGAGAAGTGCATGTGTTGCCTGAGATTAGCTTTGGGAGGAGGGAAGAAGGCACGGTTGAGCTTGGTGTTATCATAGATGCGATATTTAGGTCTTTGCCGCGGTTCCCGCACCTTCGTGCTCTGAAATGCCGTCGCGTTGTATTCAGCTCGGGACATCTCAGGCAGCTCCATGGGTTACCGTCCTTTGAGGCGTTTACGGCTTTGGATTGTCATATTGCGTCCCCCTTGGCGCCGGCTGATACTAGCGGACCGGTTGGGGCGGTCAGGGATTTAGAAATTACTTGGCCGAGTAAGGGTTTGGATGTTGGTGCGGCGGCGTTGACGCCCTCTTCGCACCGGTATTGGCTGTCGCTGACGCATCCGGACTTTTTGCGCCGGCTGACCTTGTTCCCGTCGTCTTCGCATTTGCATTTGATGCTTACGGACATTGTGGAAATCGGGGCTAGGTACGGCTCCCTGCGCTCGCTGAAGTGTTCGTGGTATGCGGTCCAGTCTCCTTATTTTGTCAAAGCTCTTGGTTGGTTCTATTGTTTTACCTGAGGGTTTTGTGTGTTGATTGTGTTCGTTGATTTCCCAAGCCCAGTTTCCCTCTCTTGTCGAGTTGCGTCTGTGCGTTTGTGATTCGGCATCTCGCCGTGAAATTGTCTTCGACACTCCTCTTGCGGATGAGCTGATACCCGATTTGACGATTCTGGAGGCACCGGATTGGGCTATCCCTTTATTCATTCGGAACAGACCCATACGAGAATTATCGCTGGCCACGATCTCGGAATTGGGAAGCGAGCCCGACGATGTTATCGCCGTACTCGACCGGTTGTCGGCTGCTGCTGATAGGCTGGAGAAGATAACTGTGTGTGTTACCAAGTCAAGCCAAGAGCTATGTGATGCGCTTGCAGTCCGATTTCCGAACCTGAAGTCCTTGACCATTCATGGCAATGACCTTGTTTGGGGACGCAACCCCGGGGGGCTGGGGACACAGAGCATAGAGGTAATGTGCAGATGTCGTTGATCTCCCCAGTGTTGTGGTGTGATTAATTCTGGGTTTCGAAAATAGACTGTTACTGCGATGTTTTTGTCTTTGCAACTTCCGTCTTCGTTGGAGTACTTGTGCCTTGGGAACACTCTCCATCCAGATACATGGGACAAGCTAGTTGACGGGGAGGATGTTCTGGTATTGAAGTCTTATTTCTTGTTTAATTACCCCCGGCTTCGCGAGGCGCATTTTTATTCTGCGAATATACAGCTCGATTGGTTGGATGGAAAGGTGCGCCGCGGTGGAGTTGATGAAGCTTCTGTTTTGTCAGTTGATTGACAACTTTTTTTTTTAGCTCTTTACCGCTACGAGGCCTCATAGAAAGTTTCTCGATCTTCAGTCGAGTTTGATTAGTGCCCGGAAGGTGCCACAACAACGACGATTGAGTTTTCCAGGGTGAGGTATAGGCTCAGGGTGTTGTATTTGAATGATGTGTGTGTAGGCTAGTGGGTGGGATGGATTTTGCTTGTAGTTTTATGTTCTGCTTTGATGTGCTGGTTACCTGTTATTTTTCGTTTATTTTTTTTCTATGCATGTCTCTGTGTATCCAATGATCCATGCTATCATTTAAATTTCTGGGTGTGAGGGTCACGCAAAAGTCACGAGAGCATTCGCGTCGCGTACTATAGTTGCTACTACTTTACTGTCAAACATCACTCGATGGCTCCAGATACGTTCGGGAAGCCCAGTCTCCTGCTTAATGCCTCTAAATCGCTGATCGACGTGGAGACACATGCATTCGTAGCCAACGGGCTATTATCCGGCGCTTGCAGTTCGAGCAGTGATACACCCGAAAGCCAGACACAAGGAGACGAGGACGCGGTCGACGCGTTTTGTCCTTCTACAACATCTCAGTCTGTGTCTGTTGGTCAGACAGACGAGGATGGCGCCGCGTCTGCGAGTTCGTTTGTGACAACTGGCTTGTTGGGCGCGTCGACTACTAGTAATACTAGTACTACGACTACGAGGAGCCCGTCAACAACAACTGGTGAGAGGAAGAGAAATGTGGACTTGTGGATCTTGTGTGGAATATTCATTGCTGTACTGGTTCACAGCGTTTAGTTCTCGATCGTCGTTTACTACGCCGTTTTCACAAACACAAGGTATGTGTGCATGGTTAGCTCTTGAAGTCTGTTTCGTTTTTTTTTTTTGCAATGGGGTGACGAACGATTTTCGTTTTTTTTTTTGGTTATCAGATGATGACGATGCCTTTCCTGAGATATCGGATTTGTTACGGGCCCATGCTAGGTCCGGGTCCAAAACAGACGATTCTTTTGGCAGATCGTCGGTGCGTACTGCTAGTGGAGAAAGCGACTTTCCTAGTTTTATAATCCGGGCGTCTTCGTTTGATGGAAAACCTGTG